>JBCJKH010053220.1:4810-15490 GCA_039877255.1 Loriculus beryllinus | reverse complement strand
TATATATATAAAAAAAAAATGGGAAGTATTTTGATACTGGGAAGAAAAAGTAGTTAAGAGCAAAGGTATTCTTTTTTAGGACCTTGTCAATGAAAGTGTTTCTAGTTCAAGAAGGATTAAATAGACTTTGTGGTTGGGCCCTTTTAGGCATGACTGTTGTAGAGATCCTGTCTTTTTTGCCCAACAGAAAGAAAGATGTCAGACTTCTGACAAGACTTAATTCAGGAGAAGTAGCAAGGAGACTGGTTAGGCTTACCTGGGAGAGGTGTTAGAGGCCCTTTATGCTGCTAAGAGAGCTATTAGTGGCACCTGCATGGTAAGGATAGTGAGGAAGAGAATGTCTTTATCCAGGCAAAAGCCAAACTGGCCATAGAGAGAGAAATACGCAGTGTTTTGGGAATGACAGCTTGGTCATGGACTCAGTGCTAGCAAACACCTCTTATTTGGCTATTCATTTCCATCTATAGGTTGGGATCCATGGGATCAGAATAGAGTTCATCAATGAGAAAGGTGTCAAACGCACAGCCACGTATTTACCTGAGGTTGCTAAGGAACAAGGTGGGTTTGAGATGGCAGCCAAAAATGTCAACACATTGTGTCACAGGATTGGGTAACAGAAATCTATGGATTTTGGTTTTGGATTGCCATGCTATCCTCACAGCAGGGCCATGGAACCACTAGGCATAATCTGGATAACTGACACCTGATACAGCTGTTTGCTGCTGGGTTTTCATCTGGCCTTTTTCTCATCCCACATCTGTGTGCAGCTGTATCTTAGCATAAAAATGCTTTAGGGCTTAAGAAATAGAGGATCTCAAAGCACGGATCTTCTAGCTTCATTCAGCATTGCATCTTTCCTCTTCTATGTTTCTCCCACCAACTAGGATAACTGCAGGCTGCACAGCACCAACAAGAGAGTCTCTTTCCTCCTCATTCTTGCTAAAGTAGCGTCCTCCAGATGAGGGCAGAAAACAGGGCCCCTCTGGAGCACACTTCCCACTCAAATATAGTAGCGGTCACCATGGTAACTGCTCAAAATATTGCCTCCTTTCCTCCACCTAGCAGAGTGGAGTGGTCGCATCCTCCTGGCTCTGGGGCAAAAGACAAAGGTAGGAATTTTAACTCTGATCTCTCACATAGCAGTGCACTGTGCTAGAGCATCAGGCTGATCCCAATTTGTCTTTATAAAGAGCGAAGTGTTACCTTATTTTAAGGCTTAAGGTGCTAACCTTGAGTGGCACATAATAGAACAGGCTGGGGTCCCTGCAACAGAAGCAAGGCACAGACCTTTATAAGAAGGGAGGTCATATGGAAAATGGAATAACTGTTTTGTAGACCAGTTCCAGTATGAGTTAAAGGCATTGACATGTGCAGATAGTGTGCATGCACAAGACCACAAATGTGTTAACAGCTCAAAATTTGCTGTTTAAGTGCGTGCTTTTCTAGAAGCCTTTTACTACATCTCTAATCTTGTTGAAAAATCATTTATATATTGAAACATTTCCCTTGCTTCTACTTTTTAATAGACTGGGATCAGATCCAGACCATAGACTCCTTACTCAGGAAAGGTGGCTTTAAGGCTCCGATTACCAATGATTTTAGGAAAACAATTAAACTCACCAGGTAAGTCGATATATTTGTCGCCTTTTAATTTTGCTTCATGGTGTTTTGTGTGTAATTTAAATCATTTGTGCTTGATGTAAGTCTTCATGCCTCTTTCAGCTGAGGGATGTGGTCTGAAAGACAAAATCATAAATGCCACTTGTTAGGCATAAAATCAATGTGGAATAAAGTCTGATACGTTCAGTCTGTCCAGGATTGAACTTGGCATTTTCTAAGAGAAATGCCACTGGTTTTAATGTTATCATCCACACGAAAGATCAAAAGAACCTTTGAAAGTGAAAAAGGTTGATTTTTATCTATCTTTACAATGGACTTCCCATTCTCAGTGTGCTCATGTGCGGATGTTGTAGCTATTTGGAGGTGGCAGCTGTCTTGAAACCCAACCACACTCATACTTGGGTAGTTTTCAGAGTTTGCATACATTTCTATACCCCACAGCTGTCATATTGGTTTCAGCTCCCTTTATGTTAGTAAAAATTGGGACATTCTGGTTTTGTATAGAACCGTTAATTTATCAGGTCGTTCCTTACCTCTGGAGAAATGAAGCGGTTATGCAGGGTTTGGGTTTTTTTTAACAGGAGAGGACAGCATGAAGGTTTCCATTCAAATCTGATGTAACATGGACTTAGTGCTGTTCACAACCACTTTGAAGTTCCATGCTTTAGAAGCACTTGGAAACCTCTGGTCTCTCAGAAGGGACTTCAGGTTTTGTAATTCTGACTGTACAACATGGACCAAGTCACATACACGTGACTCCCCTTTACCCAGCTCCATCATTTTCGTTACTAGCTTTCCAAATGTGAAGATAACCACAAAAGTAAGTAATAGTGAAATACTGGTTGTTTAGTCCCTGAAACTGAGTCTTCTCCCAGAAAACTTTTTGTGTCCTTTTTGTTCCACAGCAAGTAGATAAAAAGAATACAAATGGATCATTTGTTTCCTGTGTACTGCTTCAGGAGTCTCCTTAATTATGATTGCCTTGAATAGGGCTCAACTTCTGGGACAGTGAAGCTAATTCAAGCTTATTCAGACTGCTGTATGAGACAGTATCAAACAAAACCAAGTAATTTATGAAGTTAGTAGGACTCCTCTTGGTCGCCACTGACTGTGAGGTAAAAGGTGATCTGGGATGAATGTTTTTATGCCTAGTCCCTTCATGTTGCATAGTCTGTTTACTTTATTTTTTCTTGTGCTGCTCCCATAGGTACCGCAGTGAGAAGGTGACAATCAGTTATGCAGAATACATGGCCTCGCGTCAGCATTGTTTCCAGAATGGTACTCTTCATGCCCCCCCCCTTTACAATCATTACTCCTGACACACGGCTGCATGACCAGTCCCACTCCCCAGTTGCTGCCAACAGCTACGACATCATTGGGGCGGATGCCTCCTCTTCCTGGTCCAGTTACTTCTATTACTGCACCATTTTATGATGCTAGCTTCCGTTGCCAAGTCTGCCTTCCAGCTGACCTGGGGGGACAATGAGAGCATGACAGAACTTCAGGGGCCCAAGCCTTATCTCAGCCTTCCCTCTGAACGGGGGTTCAGTTGGATTGGGGCTCCATGCCTATGAACTGTCGTGAGGTGCAGAAGACCTCTAGGAGTGAAAGTGCCACTTCGGACTGATGCGTTCTTGTGTATTACCGACACTTTGGAATCTTGAGTTGTTTGTTATGGAAGCCCCCCAGATCAAGTAGGATCATTCCCCCGGCAGTCTGGGCAACGGAGTCCAACAAAACATTTTTTAGGTTCTTTTTAAGTTTTTTTTTAATCTCTTGTATCTGTTGTGTACTGAGAGCTGATTGCAGTCCCCACACATCACAGGCGGACATTATGATATGGGGAGGGTTGAACATCTGGATAGCACCCCGTCCTCACAGGCAGAGAACACTTAAAGATGTGAAAAGCCTTTGGGTGGTATTGCAGATGAATTCGTTACTTAAATAGGAAGGCTTTAATTATCAGATCCCACTGAGGGATGGGTTTCTAGAAATCCTCTTGGTTTACAGTTTCCTGGGTTTTTTTAGACAGTGCTTTGTAATGAAGCCTGCTATGAAACAGAATGCTGTTAGGCCTGTAAGAGAGCAGCATGGCACATGCTCTGTGTGCATAGGATGAGTTACTTGAGTGTCCCTGGACCGTCTGCTCTGTTGCAACCAGTTGTTGTGCCCAAACATTTGTAACAGAGCCTGATTGGATGAGGGATGGGGAGGGCATTGGCTGTAGTCATACAAGTGAGACTAGTGACTGAAATCTCTTCAACTTAAGCTAAAGTCTTGGGGACCTTCCTTTTGATAGGACAGCCACTTTCTCTGGTGTGACTCCCGACCTTTGAGAACTGCAAGTATTCCAGTTTATAGCAGGCCTGTAGAGAAGAGCTGGGTAGTTTAACTGGTAAGTTGTTATCTTACACAGTTTAGTCATTACCACATTAAGGCAATGAGTGGGGAAACCTGTATTACCCAGAGTGCATAAAACTCGTATGCATCCCTTGTTTCTTCTCCCATCATTGATAATTGCAAGAAATACTTTGTCCTAGAAGGAAGTGAAGTTATCCAGTTGTTATTCTGCACTGTCACTGGGGGATGTCATGAACTCAGTGATGGATGTCCAAATGTAATTTGTGGGGGCTTGTTTTGTTTTCCAAGTTTCTGTGCGGTCAGCAATGATCGGGAAAGAAAAAACAAGTGCATAGCAAGAGTAATGGCTGTTTGGTTGCGTATATCTTTAAAGCTTTCATGCGTGTGGTAATGATGGCTTTTAAAACTGACTGGTGTTTGAGCCTGAAATTCTCTCCTGGCATGGCAGGGAATAGGGCTGGTAGAAAGCTCAGAACTGCATGCTGCTGCTCCTTCTGGACCTAGAGAAGCACACAGAACTGTGCAGTTTTGCTTTCTGTTGGTGTAATACCCTCCTGCTGGAGGAGAGAGACGTGAGGGAAAGGAGGGGGTCCTGTTCTGGATAACGGTGCAATATTGACCCAGTTTTCCTCCTGTACTGGGTCGTCCTTATAAATTGCCACTTTTCCCTTGTGATGTTGTTGAAAAGCAATTGAAGATTAAGGGATTGTTTCTTCATTTCCTGCTGCTGAGAATAAATCGGTCTTGTTACAGACTCGAGTGGTTTGTAATTACTCTGCCAGGTGCCGTGTAGTGATGGGCGAGGGTGGGGTCGGCTCTGGACATGCCATTTACCTTTCAGCTGTCAAACAGTATGATACATAGGGCTACACTCATTACTGTTCAAGTGTTCTATGTTAGAATTTAATTTCTAAGAGGTTTAAAACAAAACAAGCAAAAAAAATGGTGCTAAAACTTCACCCCTGAGCACGCTCAGTGAGACTGGTCATGCAGGCATATAGTGCCAGGCTTTTCAACAGTATTGTTTCTTTTTCCAATGTTTGCCCTGTTCTGTGTCTTCAACAGTGTATAGTGTTTCCTGATTTCATTTTATTTGACTAGGGGATATCTAAGGGGTGGGGTGGGGAGGGTTAGCTGTCATTTTTAAGAACAGGATTTTAGGATCGAGTGACTTGGTTGGTTGAAGCCTGAAGTGGTGGTTTGGGTCTGGGGAAGTGTTATCCTCTCCCACTTCCATTTCCCCACTCAGCCTGTTTAAGAAAACAAAAACAAAAATGCCTCTAAATATGTACTGTGTTCTTGTCTTGTTGCAGTGAGAAAAGAAGTTGGCAAATCAGAAACACTGGTCTGCTGCCTAAGAAACAGGCAGTTACAGCTTTAGTCCTGTAAGGGCCCAGCTGTAAAATCAGTCAAAAGGTGTGTCAATAGTTAAGTTAGCTCAGAAAAAAAAAAAAGGCATGACAAGGACATGTGGTCTCAGGTAATAATCCCATTTCTAGATCATTACATGGCAGCTATGCATAAGGATGGAAGAGGTGAACTAGAAACAAAATGTGCTTTGAGTTGTCTTGAGATGGACGCAACCAAGATCAGTGACCAGTTGATGTAAGAATTTCTCCACGGTTATTTGGCTGGGACTGCAGGTTAGAACTGCTCCTTCTCAAAGCAACTGCTACCTAGTTTGATCTGGATTGAACTCATCCTTAGGAGCAAGTGCCTTTTGGTCTAGAAGGGCTTATTCTCATGACAACCACACCTGAGAAATAATCTCACTGCAATTATGAATTGTCTTTGTTTTACAGTACCTACAGGAGAATGTCTTTGATCACTGGAGTCTGTCAGTGTTGGAATGTTGCCACTGTGAGGTTCTTTACTTCTTTCTTTTTCCATAATGTTCAACAGTCAATCTCAGCTGAGGCCATTTCAGTTTGGGAACGTTTTATAGTCAAAATTTCACATATCTACAATTTATCAGCGAAAAAACAAAACTGTAAGAGAATCTAAGAGTTCACTTTAACCTTCGCACAGAATGATTTGTTTTCATAGTACATTAACAAACACCTGCAATCTTCACTGACTATTAGTGCTGTTTTCTGTTTGTATTCTGGAAACTACATGTTGTTTTGTTGGGGTTTTTTTGGTTAATTTATTTCTTTAAAGCAGGAGACCTCTTTTGACCTTCAGTGCAGAGATGTCAGACCAATTCTTTGTATTACACTTGGTTGCCTCCTACCTATATAATAACTTCTGAGTGTAAATAATTGAACTCTATCCTCTAATGAAGTATTGTAGAGAATAAATCATAATGGATAAAGACTATTTGTACTGTCCTCTTTATATGTTTTCTCAGAGCCTTTATGGGGGATAAGGTGAAATCTTTCTCATCTAAAAAGATGAGCAATACACTACATGTATGAATACCAGATCTCTACATTAGATTAAATGTTCAGAGCCATGGGGATTGACAGAATGGGATGAGAGCTGTTTAGGAGCATGAAACAGTCAAGACAGGCTCACTGGAAGAAAACTGAGGAAAAATAGTAGGGAAATGTAGAAACAAAGATTAAATATGTTTTAATAATAGTGGCATAGCAAAGTATCTTTGTATCCTAAAGTGATGTTTGCTTGACAATAACTCTCAGTTGTCATGATGGGAAAATAAATAAAGGACATACATACAGAATTCTGTATTGTACTGAAAACCTTGAATTTGGAGACTTGGTTGAACTTCCGGAATTGTTCTTTGCTGTTTTAATATGAACTAATGAAAACAGATTATCTGCACTTCAAAGGTCGTAGTCTTCAGATGTCTTCAACATTTGATTTCAGGAAAAAGCAAAGCCCATCTCTCTAGATTCTTGCTAATTATTTTCATGTTTGGGAAAGGATCTATTGATTTGTGTAATGTTTGGAGTTGTTTTTTTCATACATTTTCAGGCCATTGTTCATTTTTTATCTATGGCAGATCCTACATATCCTGTAGGATCTTGGGATCCTGTAGGGTTCTTGGGAAGGGCAGACCTGGATATCGATCAAAAACAGGTCCACCCATCAAAAGCCCCAACCAAACCAAGGATAGTTTTGACTTGTCTGTCTGAGAGGCTCATTGACTTCGGTGCAACTACAAAGCAAAACCATATTTTCAGAAAATACACTTCTGGTACTAGTAATGCTAGGAAGTAAATCCCCTATGTAATATGAGAAGCAGGCTGAGGAGGGCTCTGGGGCTAACATGATTTCCAAGTGACTCACTATAAATTCTGAAGTTAACTGTATGCACTGTTCTCATGTGCCCAGGCAATTTATCAAGTATATTCTCTTAGCTTTGTTGCTGGCTAGAATACAGTGACTTGTGTATTTTTATGGCATTTGTTTTTCCTTAGTTGATTGGTTTAGTTTCATGTAAACCAGGTTTGGTCAGACATAAAGTCTCTGTGCAGTGTTTCATCAGAAGTTCCTTCACGCATGTTGCTTCTTGTGACTGCAGTAACACTCAGCAGCTCACAGTGACAATGAGGCCAGGTGGAAGGGCATACATATGACTGCACACTGAAATAGTTCAGTCTAGACTAAATATAAACCAGGGTAATTCTCCAGAAAGCTCTTCCTTGTGTTTTCACTTCTGTTTGAAGTAAGAATGGATTGGCCATTTAGCACTCACTCCCTTCTAGAAACGAATTACAGGAAGGTTAGAAATTTCTACAAGGTAACTTCAAATGAAGAATACTTGAGGATTTTTATTCTAAACACACCAAAAAAAACCCTTTTTTGGGGTCAAAATTTATACTATAAGCTACCCTATTGTGAGTGAGAAATGCCACTTCTCGAAGATTAAAACTAACACCCATGTGGCTCAATAATTAAATGTATTTTGAGGATTGCTCTTGAACTCAGTTGTAGTAGTGGGATAGAGGAGTAGGATTGGAAAGTTCCTAAACTTCTGCTAGTCTGTGAAAAGATGACCTGTTTGATGATAACTCCCAAAACACAGAAAGCCAAAAAGACTATTGTTACCATGTTCCTTAAAACAAGTAGGTAACTACTAGTTGACCGATATCCAGATTATTGAACCATGCTTTTTTATCTTCTTTATAGTCAGCTAGACTACTCTTAAATGAATTCTGACATTAATTATATATTGTGCAACCAGATGATAGTATGTTTAGATGTCATTGTTATATGTATTTTAAAACTTAACAGTTTGTGCAGGAGCCAATTTTGCATTCAGAGGCTTATTATCACTTTATTACAGGTATTAATAGGATTTCACATGTTCCTTAAAGTTTTGGATAGATAATTTTAAAAGGAGTAAAAATAAACACAGGTAAAATGGAATGAAAACCGAAACCTGAAGAGTTACAATTTGAGAACACAGATGAAAAGGCAGGCATCATGTGCTATTATGGCACACGGTGTGCTGAGCTGGCGATACTACCTCCCCAAGAACCTACTCCTATCATGTGCTACAGATGTTGATGACCATGAAAAGAGATTAAGGTTTCAATATCCTAATCTCATCAATTTTAATCCATGCTATTTATTTAACAACTGTTTTGGAGCGTTCAATTGTTGCTGGGTCTGGTTTTACACTATGGTAATGTGGAAATTACCATAGGAGGTCTGTCTAACAATCCACTACCTAATAATGTGACTCCAGCAAGTCAATATGTTTTGTCCTGGAATATGGAATACTAGAGGATCTGTTTCATGATAAATTACATTTGGCCAAGTCTTTTTTTAATCAGTTCATTTTAGGATACATCCTGTAAATATGCCTGGATCTTCCTATAGTCATTCGCTTTATTTTAACCTAGCTCATCTTCCTTCTTTATGCACATTTTGCAATCGAATCAATAAATGCTGGAACAGTCATTATTAGTGAGGAGGAAGCCAGTGCATTTTAAAAATAACAGAAAAAGTCAGGCACTCTGTTAAGTTTACCTTGTTGCAGTAGCTGAACAATATTTACTGTGGTTTTTAGGTTCAGGGGGCTATTATTAAAGTTGGAATGCTCTTATTTGCCTCTTGTTTGACTCTTGAGACCTTAACCAAACCTATCAGTGATAATGAACTTATAAATGTACTTATAAACTCTTGCAAGTATCTGCCTTTCTGTTAATTGTGTTTGGGTTTGTATATTTAAGTAGAACAAGTCCTTGGGGGGGGGGGGGGTGGGAGCGGGATGGACCCCCAAAACAAGAAAGATTAAATTAGTAACTTCTGCAAACTACCTGCTGCTCTGAGAATCATGAGGTTCTAAGTAGATGGAGTGAGAAGCCATGAGGATTCCAAGTGATTTCAAATGCTGCTCTCATCAGTCTGGCACGGATTTCCTTGCTTTCCTGTAAACCTAATTGAATTTGTTTAATTTGCCAGATGTTCCCCAAGATGTTTTCATTCCATGTTCCTGAAGGTCTTTCTGCTTGTACCACTTGGCGAACCAGTTTTCAGTCAGTTTTCCTGCCGTGCTCATTTATCCAGGTAACAAATGTTAAAGATCTATTACTCGATCCTTTCATGTTCTTACAGTTTATGTTAAATGCATTCCTTTTCCCAGCATGCAGGAAAGGATTCACCTAGGCACAGATGCAAGCTGAAGATAACAGGAGTGGTTTCATCATAAATCCCCCAAACAGTCTATTTTTACCATTCTTTAAGGTTGCAGGATGACATGGTAAGGTCTGATACGATTACTTGAGGAGTCTAAGGCTGGTTTGGCACTTACATGTGAGCTCTCCAGGGAAAATACTACTTAATAAGTTATTTTGCCTGCACGGTTCCGATGACTTAGTGTTGGGAGAGCTGTCGTCATGTTCAGCTTGCCTATGACTTTCAGGGGTCTGGACATTGCTCTTGGATAGTCTGTAACAGTAGCTTCCTTTTCAAGGTGTGTGCTTAATGATATCCATACAGACTGAGGTATATTAACTAGACAGAATATTAAGCTAGACAGAAATCCTGGTACAGCCAGTCAACACTCTTCCTCAGGCCAGGGTTTGCTGTCTGGCTGGAGGATGCCGAACGGAGCAGGCTGTATCTCTGTGACTCACTAGCGGTGTGAAGCCAGCCCGGTGCAGTCTGATGAGGGGGACCGGCACAGCTTTGAGCTCTTCATCCATCCGAGCAGAAGAAGCCTTCTCCCCGTTTGCTCGTGTGGAATCCGGGTGTGTGTGGGGGGGGTGTGATGGGTTCCCTCACACGCAGCCCGCGCCTTCAGACCCGCCGGCACCGCTCCTCCCTCCCGCCTAGCCCGGCCCAGGCCCGCCCCGGGGCAGCGGCTCCCCCTGGCGGGCGGCGGGGCTTCCGGAGGGACGGAGGTGATGGCGGCGGGCGGCTGTGACCCGCGGGCGGCCGACGTGGAGGAGGACGCCTCGCAGCTCGTCTTCCCCAAAGGTGAGCGACAACGGCCGGCAGAGCAGGGCCGGAGAGGGGAGGAGGGCGGGCGGGCGGACGGGCCTCTCCTGAGGGGAGGAGCGCTTCGCTCCCCGCCGCGCCGGCCTTAGAGCATCCTCCGGGGCCTGAAGGGGTTACGAGACACATGGAGGGGGCCGTTGGACAAGGGGTTGTAGGGACAGGACACGGGAATGGCTTTAACCTGACAGAGGGGAGATTGAGCTCTCCCAGAAGCTCTTCCCTGTGGGGGTGCTGAGGCGCTGGCACAGGGTGCCCAGAGAAGCTGTGGCTGCCCCATCCCTGGCA
>JBCJKH010053219.1:40807-64899 GCA_039877255.1 Loriculus beryllinus | reverse complement strand
GATCTTCACAATGTGTATTTCAAATGCTAAAAGATGGAGCACGAATCTAGTTGGATGTAGTCACTGACCTCAGCCTTGGCCTGAGCAGCCCTTTTCAAGAAGTACGTCCTCTCTGGGTCACTCAGAGGTGGTGCTTTGTGCAGCTGTGACTATATGAGTCTGCCATTCAGGCCTCACAGCTCTTTCTAAAACTGACACTGTTCTTTTATGTGCCACAAACTGTTCTTTACAAGGAAAGATTAAATAGGCTAAGACTCTTCAGCCTGGAGAAGTGAGGGCTAGGCTGTAGTGTGGGTGCACTTATACTGGGATAATTTATTTTCCTTTCCAGTGCGGTATAAATAGTATAAACACTTGTAAACTGGTATTGCTGTGTCCACATTAGTCTGGTTTTACCGTTTAACTGCAGCAGCTAAATGGCAAAACCTTTTCTTTTTTTTTTAATGTCTAGGCAAGCCCTGATTGTAGCCTCCTGTGCTTTTACAAAGTGGTAACGAAGTGTGCAGGGTCGAGGTGGCGTTGTGTTACTTTTGCTTTGTGCCTGCATTATGGCTTAACCTCTTAATTTAAATGGGGACTTTGCCCAGGGTAGCTAGAAAATTTTGTTGGCATGAAAAGCAAAATAAAAAGCTTTAATAGTATGTAAATATATTTAAAAGAAGGGGACCCCTCTGTTTCCCCACATGTATTTAGTCAGTCTTTAAAATTGTTTCTTATTACATTAGCACCTAAAACCTCGGGTTTTTTTGGTTTTTTTTTTTCCTCCTGTCTCTTTTGATTCAGTTTGTAGAGTGGACTTTAGTCCTGTCCAGTCTAATGTTTTGAGTACAGTTTCAGATTAAGTTGTTGTGTATTGTAATCTGTCCCTTCCTGTCTCTACGCCTGAGTGTTTTAAGCCCTTTTGAGAACTTGGTAAACAAGAAAAAATCAAAAAAACTAGCCCCAAATTTCCCATCTCTTATGAAAGGTCATAAACAGGATTAGAGTTCATGCTTGGCACGAAGTGGGATGGCAGCCAGCATTTTTCCCTGAGGTACAAAGGAAGACTCTTGGCATTGTATAGTTACAGTCAGGATTTGCTTGGGGTTTTACTTTTGTTACTGGTGTCTCACCCCCCACCTCAGCTTCAGCTTTAGTCGACGGCACTGTTGAGCACAATCTTTCTGGAGAGAGGCCTGTTGAAAACTGGCCATTGCTGTTCTGGAGGAAGAATGTTGGGGGGTTTTGTCACAGGGATACCCATGGACATCTGGTTGTAGAAAGGGCCCAGCCAGGAGGACCATACAATAATGAGAATTGTGGTGGAATTTTATCTATTGCCAAACTACTTGTTTATGTTTTGGTTTAATAGTTTCTGGAAGTTGAAGACCTCTGTGTTCTTTGTAGGTGGAGGGAAGGGGCGGGTGGGTGGGGAGGAAGGACAGGGTTTGGAGTAAATGCGTGAAGTAAACAGCAGTGAACTACCTGGCACATTTAAGCCCAGGAAAAATGCACTTAACAGGTGGTATAGCCTGTGTTGGGCTGTCAGGAAGCCTGGGTTTTCACACGCCAGTCCTGTGAAAATTAATTTGCACTTTTACGAAGTACATGCACAGTGCATTCCGTTGAATGTTGCTGCTTGCCACGTCCACTGAAGAGGTGTATGTGATTGCCCAAGTTGCAAAACACAGGGTTGGCCTAAACTCCCACAGGTATGCAGGCTATCTGTGAGCGTAGTGAAACCAAATTATGGAAGGGACTGAGGTACAGGAGGTCCCTTATTGATGTTACCTGAGCTCCTGTGACACACTTGCAGTGTGCCAGGAAGACCAGCATAATTGTGCCAGCATAATGTGCCAGCATAATTCAAAGCCAAGCCCTGGCAACCAAGGCAGAGAGCCCTGAGCACCAGTCTCCTGGTCTGTGTTCATTCTGCTCTCCTTGACAGTATCCATCTCCTGTTTCCATCTTTGTTCTTCGAAGGCTAAATGTATGCAGTGTTGCAGGCAGTCTTACTGAGATTGGTTCAATGCACTACTCTCTTCCTTCCAGCTTCTTTTTAGTTTTTGGTATCCAAAATAAAACCGTAGTTGGTTCAATTGTTGTGTGTCAGCATTCTTTTTAAAAAAGGAGAAGGAAAAAAAGAAAAAAGAACAAAGCCATTGTTAGTCCTACCCATTGTTTGTGAGATTTTTATTTAATGTTCTAAGCCTGGAATATTGTTGAATAAACCAGAAAAATAAGTTAGTTACTAGATTATTTGTCTGATGTGTGTTCATATCTGTAGCACTTTACGACTTTGATCTCTTCCGCAACAAAGGGAAGTTATATTCTAAGGTTTTGAAGCTATGCATTTATTTTCCTTTGATCCTGTAAGTTATTAAAAAAAAAAAAAACAAAAAAAAAAAACAAAAACATGCTGTACAAATCTTTTGGATTAAAAAAGAAAAAAAGATAAAAAATGTCAGAAGTTTAGATGGTTTCTCTGTCTTAAATACGTGTGGTGTTTCTCATTTAAGGACACGATTTTCTGTTGTTTTGCTGGGTGGAGAACCGAAGTTGCAAAGCTGTTTTAAATATTGCTACAACGTGAGTTAAATCCTGGTGCTATTGCCAAGGGTGGGCCCAGAACACATTTCCAAATTATGCTATTAATTCAGATTTATGTTTGTGTTTCTTGACAGCTCATTTGAATCCATAGCCTAATGTTTCTTTTCCTTTTTGGTACAGCTAAAACATCTTTTTGGAGGGGCAATAGAGGAATTTAAGCTTTTGAGTACTCTCATGCTGGGAAAGTGAATTTTTAAACAGGCTCTCAAAGTAAGTTCTTGATGTCAAAGGAGAAGAATTGTCTTTTGCCACCAGCTAAGTATTTCCAATTCAGGATCAAAATTCAGTGGGCTAGGCAAGGTTTCCTAGGGTTAACAATGTAACTAAAGGCAGTTTTGTGTGACTGACCAATCTTTGCAAGCATTTCACCTCTCACTGCCATCAGGGATTACTGTGAGGACAAAAGGAAAACCCCGAACCAAACTGAAACTGAAGAGGTGGATTATTCCAACAAACCATGTGTGAGATGCCTCGGTTTAAATGAAGGGAATAAAGTTCTGGGTTATTTGGAAAGGACATATTATTTTAAATTCCTGTCGCTGCAGTGCATTCGATTAATTTAGATGGTTGTCTTTAACTAATGCTATGGTGTTTCAAGTTAGCTTTATGGGAGCATTTGTATGCAAGGACACAGCGATATTAAAAGCCAAAGAAACACTAACTGGCTATTTGTAATATTTTGTAGGACTTTTGAAAAAAGTTAAAGGTGATGTGGAGTTCATGATTTTGTGATTTTCATGTGATAGCTTAAAAAGAAGGGGCTGTCTGAGGACCTGATTTCTGGGGGAGGGGACGTGTATGGATTTAAACCAGAAGTAGTGTGTTTGACATATTCCATGACAATTGGGTGAAGGAAACTTAATGTTGGAAAAACTGCATTTTAGTCTCTGCACACCATAGTCCTTTTTGTGGTTTCCATTTCTGAAGTTCTGGCGATCCTGTTTCTGGTGATGCAGTGTTATCTGTCTGGTGTGGGCTGTCTTTTTGGCTTTGCTGAGGAGACTTTCTTATGTTGGCGTCTGATCTTTTAATGTTTTGTGTCTTTTTTGCTTTCTCTTTTTTTCCCCCATGCCAAAACTATACGGTCTACCTCACCATATTTCCTCCAAATTGCTAGCCTTCTGCTACATTCAGGGTGTGTTTTATTTTTAGGGGGTGTAGGGAAATTAGAGAGATTGGGTTTGCTTTTTTAATACCAGTATTTGGTGCTGTTGAGAGAACTTAAAAGACACAGTGTAATTTTACGTCAGCTTAAAAGCACATCAGTAAAGCATGTCTAATGACTTGATGCTATTGAAACTGGAATTTCAGAACATCACTCCTGTTGCTGTATAATGCTGTCATTTTCACATGCAAATGCATTCCCTTGAGGTTGAACAAGAAAAATCTATTAAATAGGTTTTTTTCTACTTCTACAGTAATTTTCAGTGCCCCTGCAACTGGGTTAAAATACCACAAGGGAATTGAGTTTACTGTAAAAAAACAAAACTCTGTCTGTAAACTTATCTTGTTTTCTAAAAACCTTTTTAGTGATAAAATTTGATTTACAGTTTTTTAGAAATGCAAATGCTGTTGGAGAAGCTATTTTCAAATGAGAGTTCCTCAGACTGTGAAGTGTTAACATTATGCTTTTTAGAGCATTTTTATTGACATTTCCACACAGGGTGGTATTGATTTCCCTTGCTGCCAGAAGAAAACATTAAGTGTTCACAAAAGCAATCCTGCCATTTGCAATGCGTTGAAGTGGTGATCAGATGTATCTTTTTGAAAGATGCTGAAAAGGTTGTTACCTTTTGCATGTATGTACTGGTTTCCATGCATTACAAATAGTCCTTACTTCAGTGACTTGAATTTGCAAAATCCTTACTCCTCTGTCTTGCCTTTTCTCCCTGGCTCTGCCTGGGCACAGCACTGGGTGGGGGAACAGCAGGGAGAAGTCCTGCACACCAGTGTAGTTTTCCCTTACAGAGAGGCTGTTCTTTGAGAGCAGGTAAACTCAGTTTAAAAAGAGTTTAAACTAGGTCCTTGTTCTGGCCCACTGGGGCTGCAGCACCTATGTCGTGCTGCAAAAAGGCAGAGCCAGTGATTCCTCCCTCCAGAGTGATGTACATTGTTCACTTGAATAAATTGCTTAGTTGGAACAAAATCGCCTGCTTAAGGGGGACAGGGATGGGCAGCTGGGCTCAACACAGCTAGAAAAATATGATCTGAGTGAAAGGCATAATAAACAGTAATAGTCCTTATTGCATTCAAGCCCAGGTTGGACAGGGCCTTGAGAGACCTCGTCTAGTGGGAGAAGTTGGAACTAGATGATCTTAAGGTCCTTTCCAACCCAAACCATTCTGTGATTCTAGGCTAGAAGCAGTTTGTGCTGCTCTGGTTGTTTCGGTTTTTAAGATAAATATCTTAACATATGAGTTTGTGCTCTAGGCTGAAGCTAAGGGAAATTTTGTTATTCAGGTAGTTAAGTGCTTAGTACTGACATAGAAGAAGAGTGTGGCATTCAAATAAAGATTTTTATATAGAGGGTAAAGCTATAGTTCCTATTCAATAGCTATTTTGGGGCTAGCATTTACAGTGATTTTACTGGTATAAATATCATGGACAGAGTTACGCACACATTCAGAAGCAATAGTTTAGCCTTGTTTTAAAAAGAGACAGGAGAAGATACTTTCATTTGGAATAAATTAAGGAATGTCTATTTTAATGTTCTTAGGTAGAAGACTAATTAAAATGCGTTTGTAAATGTTTGTGGTAGTAAAATAATATATGTAGATAGAGAGTTAATCCCTTTAGTTAACTTAGTCCACTGAAAGTATATTTGTCCATGTCTGCATGTGCACAATGTGATGTTCAACAGCGATTCCCCAGACAATGCAGAATAAGGTTATTTTTAAAAAGGCAGTATCTTTGATTGGATATACTTTTCTGAGAATGTTGTTGTCTCAAATATTTGCAATCAGGAATGAGAAATGAATCTTGCATTTCTCTATGGATGCTGCTTTGCTTTGAAATTTGAGACACTTTCTGTCTTTGTACATCACTGTCTTTATAGACACTGTAATTGAAAGGTTTAATTCTCCCTTCTTTTTACTTTTTTTTTTTTTTTTTAAAAAATGTGCTTTTTCATCTTGAGTCATCAGTGAGGTTTACAGTGTTAGGAATTTACAGTCATAACAAGGAAGATGGCAAATCATCATCAGGAAAGCTCATGCCAGAAGCATCCCATCCCATGTCATGAATGCTGTGCTCCAAGGGAAACCTTCATCTTCTCATGGCTTTCTGATGTGTGTGTGAGAAAGAGAAAAATGGAGTGCGTTTGTGAGCAGTGATAGCTCTGGTTAATGGGTGGTAGTCCAGTTTGCTGTGAGTTTGTACTCTGGGATGCACACAGTGGTTTGGCACCAAATTTCAGTTTCTTGAGCATGCAGCAGAACTTAATATGAACAGAAGGAAATTAAAAACAATTAAATCTGCAAAAATCTGTTGCTTCATTGATGAGACCAAATAGGAAGTGGTTCCATCTAGGAGAAATACTAAAATTGTAATAAGAGCCTGGAATTCCTGTATGAAATCCTGACAGCATTTAAAAATACTAAATGACTAACTTAACTGTAATCTAACATTTCAGAACTCTGAACAACAGCTGTTTCACACACTTCCTGGTGTCTCCATGCTGCCAGCAGTAAGCTGTTTTTGCTTCAAACCCCTGCACTCCCAAATGTCCAGGCAGCAGTTTTAGGTAGTAATACGGTAATGGAGAAGAAGGGAAGAACAAATCCTTACTGCAGTCTGTCCTCTAGTGTGCAGGAGCCTGGCTGAAATGACGTGTTTCTGAATGATTTTTTAGTATGGTCTCTGATCTGCCACAGATACACATTCATATGCAATACAGGAACTTGCCTCTGATCATAAATCTGGCAGGTCCCAATGGAATGAGTGCTGTGGTGAGAAAGAGCCAGTCTTGCGGATGAGTGAAGCTTTCTGTGCATGGTATGTATCTCTTTTTGTCCCCAGTTTTAAGCCCTTTTTATTTCTTTTGCTGATAGTATTTCCTTTGCAGGTAGTACTTCCTTTGCTGTGTTATTTGCTGTGTGGGTTTTGCATTCAAAGTGTAAGAACAGAACGTTACCTTTGTGCTTTCAAGACACAGTGAAAGTAGGCAGAGGTTCACCTGCGACATCATTCTCATCGTGCAAACAGCATGAGCACTAGGTTGAGAATGATGTTTAATTTATCCCATAGGGTTGCGAACGCGAGACTGGCATTGCTGCTAGGAGATTTCTGCATGCCTGGTCAGAGAAGTGATCTGAGAAAAGCGCAATCTTGTACATGTTGTATCAGAAGGTATGATGCAATCTGCATGTGAACTTAAAGCAGTCACACGAAGTAGTTCTTCTGTAGTCCTGCAAACAAGCTAACCACCTTGTTCATGCCCTCCACACTCCACCCCACCACCCCTTTATTACTACAAAGATTTCACAGTTCTTTTTGGAGAGATAAATTCACAGATAATACAAGAAACAATTTGTCAGTTGTTAAACTGTTGTATATACTTTTTTGTGCTTTTTTTGGCAATGCATATTAGAGCTGATGGAAGATAAAGTTATTTTTTTAACCCAGAGATGAGATCCACACTCATCTAAAGCAAGTTGTCATGCACAGAGACTGTTACGCTTTTCTTGCAGGTCTGTCTGCAGCACTGGTCTGTTGGCTGTACTTCTACCCTTTCTCTAGGCTGCTTTGGAAAGTTGCTGTGGTCTGTTTCCCCAGTGTTTTAGTGGTGCTGGTGCTGCTTTCTGGTCTGCACATGCCTGAAGGAAGCGAATAGGCTAGAGCTTTTCCCGTGATCCTGCTTATTCCCTTGGCTGGTTGACCACCTGAGAAGGGGATCGGGTGGAAGGTAATCCTGCTGGGTGAAAAGTTTGCAAGCACCGAGACTACAGAATGATTAATTCATTTTATATTTATTTTTAGGATAAAATTAGTTGATACAAAATGTGGCCTAAAAAAGAGCTTTCAGATCTTTTGCACTAGCTCCTTGAGATAGATGTCCACGTATAGATTCAGGGATTTGATCTCTGAAAGCTGTCCATTTTGCATGCTCTGCCTTCAGAACCACTAGAAATGCCAGCATCACAAGTGTATCTCTAAGGATCTTTTAAATAATGACATTTGGAGGTGGGCTGTGTCTGCGATGCTTTTTTAAATACGAACCACAAGTTTTCATTTCCCATGTATCCATTTTCTCTTCCATTGTGTTTCAAAGGTTAGTATTCATAGGATCATTCTGTCTCAAATGAGCTATTCAAACACTTCAGGTCGCAAGCATAGGTGGTCTTCAGAAGTAAAAGAAGTATTTTCCCCCTGACTCAGAAGCTGGAAGTCTTAATTCCTCTGTTGCTGAGGGAGCCAAATGTAACTGGTTTTTTCCAAAATAAGGGAGAACATCAAATGTAAATAATTACATTTTTTTTTAGTTAAAATTCTGAGAATAAAACCGTTAAGTGTAAGCACTTCATTTTTGCCCTGTTACCTGCATCATAGCAGTATGCTCTGGATCTATGGTATTCTGTTCTGCATACAAGCAAAAGAAGAACCTTCTTCTATTTAATCATTATTTTACTTGAGAGGGTGTTACAGTTTGCATGATTTAAGAAGCTTAAAATCAGGAATTTCAGCAGATGTGAATGAGCATTTCTATTGTTTGGTCCTTCCTTGAAAACCAGGAGCTTTTGCTCCTTGTTAATGTAGAACAAAGAAGGCGAATTTCCTAAGTCCAGTATTATAAGTGGAAGAGTGGGTGTTTACTTCATGCTCATGTACCTGAAGCACTGATGGATTTTAGAGCCCTGTGATGGGCTGCTTGTGCTGATAGGGCATCTGGGTCTAAAGATGGGCAGATGGTACCTTGTAAAAGGATACATGGCATTTGCTTCCATGTCATTCGTATGCCAATAAATTTGACACTTCATCCCAAGAACTAGCTGGTCGTGCAATTAGAAACTTCTGCAGTCAGTCAGTGTCTCTGCTTTTTTGGGGCTGTTTGGAGTAGGGTCTGCTTGGTTAGGTGGTGGAGCAAACTGTTAGCATGCAACTCAAGAAGATGAGCTGTAAAATGTAATTGTTCCTTTACATCGTAAAAAAAATTGTTTATCCAGGTTCCATTCAGTCACGCTGAAGGCACTGGAGATTGTAGAAGTTAAGCTGAGGAACGTAGAGCTTTACTGCCGGGCACTGGAGTAGGTGGAGGTCTTGAGTCACACAGGAACTTGTGTGGACTCTACCATGAGTCTTCCTTGTGTGGGACAGGTTGCACAACCAGAAATCTTATTTGGCTTAGATGTGAGCTTTGAAGCAGCCTCAGAAAGTTTTGCAAGGCCAGAAGGCAGGAGGAAGTGTCCATGGACCGACCCCGTGATGTTATTTTTAGAGATATTTTTGTAGTCGAGTCATAAATGTCAGTTTGCTTAGACCATGCAGATACTGTTCCACCACAAATGCTTTACACGGGCCTCCCTTGCTCAGTGCTGGAGTAGCGAAGTTACACAGGCAATTATGTATAATCTTGATTCAGTTACAGTAAAGCTTTTAGTGCACTGAACAAATAGAGTCTTACGAAATATTTTGGTAATCTGTGTCACTAAGATTGTGTGCCATGCCTTGCAGACAGTGCAAGATTCAAGATTTGGGCAGTTAATGGTGTAATGGTATAATGGTATAATGATGACATAAAAATGTCATAATTATATATATACACACACAGAGCCCTGGCTTGGTGTTTTCAGAAACTGTTGCCTGCCCGTTTCAAGCTTCCCATCCTTGCAGTTTCTAAATTACAGATGTCATTACAGATGCAATGATATTGGGTTCATGGCTTTATCATAGAGTATGAATGACTGCATTGAAGCTGCAGATGTGGTGGATTATGGAAAGGTTTAAATAGGGTTATTGCCAGGAAGGAAAGAAAATATTTGACAGCTACTATTCCTGAAGCAAGTAACAAAAAAAGCGGTGATACTTTGCTTCATGTCAGGGTTGCTTCTAAGAAAAAAGAAAGTGCCATAGTTTTGTAATAAATTTATGACATTTGCTTTCCGTGCACAGTATTTGTGCTCTGCTAGGAAAGGTTTGATGCTTCACAGCAAATTCATTGGGGAAAGAAAACTACATCCCCTGTCCTATCCGAAACACCCTGAGTAAGAATGCTTTGCACTGGTAACGCTCCTGCTTTTTGTAACATGACTGTTTTCTGCCAGAGTCTGCTTTCTGAGACATGGACATTTTGCCATCTGAGGGAGTGTATAACCGTGATTGTTAACATTACTCAATATTTTAAATTAGCCTGGAGAAAACAAAAAAGGAAAGTTGGACCTAAAAAATGCACTGAACTTGTTTCTGCAGGAGGACCTTGAGGGAAGTGTTAAAACCTTTTTTTCTTGTTGACGCATTGGTAACATGGTGATGTAACTAAACACTCTCCGACTCTATGGGGAAATACTCATCTCCTGTAAGCTCTGTGCTGGGTTATCCTCTGTGATATTAGCTTCACCAGCATGAGAAAACGAAGTCACACTACACAAAAGCAAAGCTCAGTCACCTCCTGACCTCGCATTTCACACCGGCGTTTCTCACATGCACAAACCAGGGATTTGAAGTTAATGAGCCTTGTGAGTGTTCAATGAATTTGGGATTAAGTTTTTAATCTTCTGTGCTGCAGGCAAGGGTTTGATTGCCACCTCTGGCTTCCTGGGCACCGTATGCTGTAGCTGGAACAGGGTGATGCTATGTGTTAGCGATTTATACCGAAGCAACTGATGCTAGAGCCCATATGCCAAATGCCTTAAAGAGCCAACCTAGAAGATGCTCTCTGCCTTAGGCAGGTTATTTTTAAAGGAGAAACAGACAGTTCTGTATAACAGTATTTTAACAAACTTGTCAATTTAAGGAAGTTACAGATGAGTTGGCGTCGGACCTTGTTCTTAAAAAAAGTTCAGTGATACTATTGCAAATGGCTTATAAAGTATGCAGCAGGCTGCGTATTACACGGAGTGAAAGCAATTTTCTAAATAAAACATCACTGACACTACACTTTCTGCAAATCAGGATTGAGATAGTGAAGAGATGAGTTTCAAAGTTTTCTATTGACTGCATCCCAGTGAACAGAGTGCCTGCAGAGCAGTAAGCACTGGCTTTTTGGCAATTGGATATAACCTGGTTAACTGGAAATGTTTGTGCTATGAAGCATTTTTGCAATTAAATGCTTCTTGCAGCAGATACACAAGAGCTTCTTGGATGTATTTTTTTCAAAATAACATCTTGTTAATGAATAAAGCCATCCAGTGTGAATACAGATATAATCTAATCTGCTTGCTGGAGTGCTTTCATGTTAATTAATGCCACAACATATATCCCAGTCTTACTTGTGCATTCATAACTGGAGTTGCTGCATTACACAGCATACAATTTTAACATTAAATAGTCTGTTGGAAATTAGTAGGAAAAAGGTCAAGGAATGCAAAAGCCATGTTCTCTTGATGATGCTGTATTTTCTAATTATAAGGTACAGATATTTAAAGAGCAACTAACCCGAGTCAGAAGGAAGTTTCAAGAGTGTAGACACTGTGACTAAAAGTGACTAGCAGAGTTCTTTGCACTTCGTTGTAGGCACGTAACTTTATTCCTCCTGTAGTTTCTCATGTGTTCACTTTTATAGCTGATCTTTTAAATTTATTACATATAATGATCCAGCATGGCAAGTACAAAAGGGATATTTGTATCAGATACAGGGAAGAGCATTCACACCTAATGAAGAGTCCCTTCCCAACGTTCTTATAGGCCCCGTTCAGATACTGAAAGGCTGTTGCTTTCAAATGCACTGTGTCAAAGTGAGTTTGCAAGGTGCTTCTCTGGCTTTGTTGGTGGTGGTTTGGAAGGGGAGATGCTGAGACCTCTTTGTTGTGGTGTATGGAACAGGAAAAAGATCCAGAAAGTGCAGGGCTGGCAAAATGCCTATGCTCCCTGAAGAAATGTCACTGCTATCACAGGATTGTAGGTGATGTGGTCCTGGTGAGTTGTTCTGGGTGTCCCTTTTCATATTGACATTGCTTCTGTCTGCCTCAGGTTTGACTGTAACTACTGCTTTTTTACATGAACACTTGTCTTCTCCAGGCTAAACCTGCACCAGGCTGGCTTTGCTGGTGTATACTGCAGTGCTGGGCAAAGCACTCCCTTGTAAAGATGCCACATACATCAGCAAGGCAACCCTTGCAGGAGCTTATTCAGTACAACACTGTTTTTCTGTTTCCCCGGGTGAAATAGGGAATGCCGGTAGCTGTGTCTGGAGCAGACCGTGAGCTTTTGCTGGTACTGCAGCACTGGTCACAGACTGCATCAGGACACAGACACGTTAGACAGATGTCTTAGTATGCCTTGGGAAGGAGGTGGTACTGTGGCCAACATGAAGGTGTTTTAAGCCTCAGTGCTGATGGATTCTTCGTATGGAAAGATGCAAAGCTTCAAATACAATAAAATAAATGCTGAGGTAAGGACTATAGTAGCTGCTGGTACAGTTTACAGAGACAGGAGGGGCTCACTTTGATCTTCCTGCAAGGAGCTGCATACCTTTTACCTTCTGTATCAGCACCATTTCTTCTCAGAGGGGTCCTACCTGGTGGCATAGCCCCACTACAGGACCAAGCATGAGTGTGCTGGCATTTCAAACTGTGTGTTATGGAGGGCTGACGGAGTTGCATCTCTGTCTGGAGTCAGGAGCTCAGGCTGGAGTCTGGAACTGCAACTGCATTTTGAGGTTGCATCTTCCAAACCACCAAGAAGTCGACAGGCAGCTTAAGGTGTGTGTTTGAAATGCAGGCCTTGTGTGCTCGTGGAAAAAGCCCTAGAGAAAGATATATCAGAGACAGCAGAGAGCTGCTGAACAAGCCAGTGCAAGCTCTTCGGCTTTTATTCCTCAAGCTCTTTTTTTCCTCCCCTTGATATGTTTAAATTGCTAAATTCCTTTATGCTTCTCAAACAAAAAAGCTTAACTCAAATTATTTTAATTGTTTAGCAGCAAAAAAAAAAAAAAAAAATTAATGTAGGTGTAACTTTTTTCTGTTTAATGTGAGATGTAATATGAATGCTGTAGGTAGGTAACTGCCATCCATCAACTTGGCAAGGTCCATCTTCCAAGTCTATCAGCTGCACTGAAAGTTGATTACCAGCTTGGTGTGGTGAAAATGAGACTGTAAGACCTATCAAAATACACAAAGTGTCTTTTTCCCAAGAAAGGAAAAGGAGTCATGCCATGAAAGAATATTTCACACCAAATGGGCTGTTACAGGGCAATGCAGTGATTTGAGCTAGATCCTCTGATTGGATGGAACAGAGAGCAGGCATGAAACCTCTTTGTGCTAGCACTGATGCCTGAAAAGTGCTGATATTTCTGTCTGAAGTTGTTAGAAGGACTGACAGGGTGCATTGTGATGTATCAGCCTGTTTGAACTGCTGGTGAGATCGAATAGTTGGGAAGTGAGGTCATAACCTGGCCATGCAGAAGGACCAGTGTGGTCCCTGCAGCCTTTACCTCCCCGCTTAGAAGCAGGATGTTTGAGAGGTTTCAGTCAACAAAGACAAGTGTTTCTTTATGAAATGAGCTTTTCCCTTAAAAATTTTGAAAACTGTTTAGCAGAGGTACAAAATGTAGGAATGAAAATAAGATGTTTGTGTCATAGTCCCGGAGCATTATCAGTAACGGGACTCATTTTGTGGTTAGTTTCATTTCTTCAGGGGGGTGTGTGATACTCTCTAATTGAAACATTAATAGCAGATAATGATGCTGTGGAATGGTGGCCTCTTATATGGAGACACACTTTGAGAGTTTTTAATCTGTGTCGTAACTCTGCATATTAATTCTTTTTTATAATTTTGATGAAGAGCAATTATAAAGCTTGCACAGTAGCTGCTCTTTTAAGTTAACTAATTTCCTGAATCCTGTGGATCTGCATTAGATTAATGGCCTATAAAATTTCATTCAAAAGTAAGTCTTTCACTGAGGAATAAAAACATCTAATCTTTAAAAAAAAAAAATCTTTCCAAACAATTTGCTGCCTCTGTTGCAAGGCAGCTGACTTCCTTGTGAAAACTTTGGTGCATGTTTTATGAGGAACAGGAAAGATGAAAATTGAAAGAAACTGTGTCAGTATGAGATCACTTCAGCACGTGTTCAGAAAGAGGGGGTCTGTAAAGAAATCAGTCTTTTCCTAGAAAAGAACTGTCTTGAGAAAGTTAGGAAATTATGTATAGTATAGTTGAGACATTTCTGTACTTGCACTTTCATTCTCCATTTGAAAACCCTGACCTGCTAGTGTTAGCAAAGAGAAGAATGAATAAAACTCCATCTTGAGAAAACAAATATAGCTCTCTTGAAGACAAAACATGTACATGTCCTTTGTACTTTCTCATTTCAAGTTAGTGTGGATTTTTAAGCAGTTTTGTGTGCAGAAAATAGTTCCATCCAGAGGCTCAGGGGCTTTAGTGGAACTCCCATCTTTATAAAGGAAATAATTAACACTACCCCTAACGCTATCTTCCATCATGAATTTGTGCTTCTAGACGCTGGATTGTGGCCCTGGGAGGTGGCATGTGGCAGTGGAGCATTAAACAGTTCAGAGCCCTGGGCCGCTGGGGCACCAAGCTGAGGCATCACCCCAAGCTGGGCAGCTACCTCTATGTTGAGGCTATTTTCTATCTTTCTTATTAAGCCGGTAGCACCTGAAGGTTATCTCACATTAATGTCAATGCTGTAATGGCTTCTGATTGTTAGTTGCTTCTGAAGACTTTAATAATATGGAAATGTGATTTTTAACATTTTGTATTTTAATTAATTGCAAGTATCTCAGGGTAGCTTTAAGTAACGATTGGTTCATGTGCTGTGCTTCCTGTTAACTGAATTTTTCCCAATAATCTCTAATCACCTTGTACTGCTCTTCCTGATTCTAATTGCTGGAGCTTTATATATAATAATAATCACTTCAGTTCACAAGTGATTACACCGTTTTCTGAAGTGAGGTACTCCAGAAACTTTCAAATACCTTTTAAGTTCTGTATACTAACTCATGACTTCTGCTTGCTTCTTTGCATTAGATAGAAATACTGTCACGCTGAAGCCACGGGAGGCAAAGGGGTCTGTTAAGTGGCAGCAGAGCATTTTGTTGGCTGGAAGATTCAGATCTGAATGTGACCTTCATCTGGATGCTCTCCATCTTGATTGGGATATGGAAATTACATGCTGTGTCTCTGGAAAGAGAGGAGATGCAGTTTAAACTACTCTTAATGATCTTTGCCAACTTTTTTTTCTTTCCTTCCCCCCTTCCCTCTGAATCTAATATAGTAAGGAAATATTTAAAGAATCGACTTTTCTGATTGCCCGGCTGTATCTCTCCATCTGCTCTCTGAGCAAGGAAGTGGTGGAATGATTAATTCAATCTTTTAATAGCATGTGGTCAGAATAAGATGTGTTGAAATTTGCAAGCAGTAAAAGTAGAAGCTGTAAAGATAATATTGGGGTTGTGGTACAATATCCTGTTTTGTCTAGGAATATACTAATACTGTAGATACTGTCTTGAAAATTAAAAACAAAACATTTGGTCTTTTGAAAAGTAGAGCTGGTAGTGCAAAGTATAAATTGTTTTCTGTTGGCTTTTTAAATCCTGTAGTGAAATGCTAAAAAGCAGGTGGCCATATTTTGCTTTTTGTTTGGGTTTCCAGTTTGACCAGAAGTAAAGAGATCACTCTTTGCTTCAGTTTCTGCTTATGAAAGAGCCGATGAATCATAGAATCATGGAGTGGAAAAGACCTTTAAGATCATCTACACATCTTTTTAATACCTCCAGGAGTGGTGACTCAACTGCTTTCCTGGGCAGCCTGTTCCTATGCTTGACTACCCTTTTGGCGAAAAGATTTTTCCTAATACCCAATTGAAGCCTCCCTTGGAGCAGCTTGCGGCCATTTCCTCTTGTCTTAGCACTTGTTACTTGGGAGAAGAGACCAGCCTCCACCTCACTACAACCTCCTTTCAGACAGTTGTAGAGAGTGATAAGGTCCTCCTGGAGGTCCTTTTCTCCAGACTAAACACCCCAGTTCCCTCAGCTGTTCCTCATAAGATTTATGCTCCAGACTCTTCACCAGCTTCATTGCCCATCTCTGGACTAGCTCTAGCACCTCAATGTCTCTCCTGTAGTGAGGGGCCCAAAATTGAACAGGGGATTAGAGGTGCAGCCTCACCAGTGCGCAGTACAGAGGGATGATCAGTGCCCTATTCCTGTTGGACGTACTATTGCTGATACTGGTCAGGATGCTATTGGCCTTCTTAAGTGCCCTATTCCTGTTGGACACACTGTTGCTGATATAGGCCAGGATGCTGTTGGCCTTCTTGGCAGCCTGGGCACAAGTTGGCTGATGTTCATCTGGCTGTTGACCAACAACCCTGGGTCCTCTTCTGCCGAGCAGTTTTCCAGTTTGGAGAGTGGTCAATCTTTGGTTCTTGATACAGAATGAAAAAAAATGATATCTGATGTCTCTTAACTTCTGCAGGATGGGAAAATTCATTCTGCAGGTACTAGACTATGCAGACTATGCAGACTATTCCATTACCCCAATTTAAATCTCCTGGGATGAGCTCCTCTTTTTCATCTCTTATTTCACAACAGGAAAAAAGTATAATTACAAGGTGACATGACTTGAAGAGCATTGGGAAGTTTTACATAAAATGGCATTGCCTGAGGTATTGCACAGTTACATTTGCCCAGAGGGAGGGAGTATGGGAGTAAGTATCTGTAAATCTGTTCAAAAGATAACCAGATGCTTCTTTTTTTGATTTAAAGATACACCTGTATATGACTTCCCTATCTTAACTGTGACTGGAGTGAAAGAGAAGAAAGCCAAAGAGTAACATTTAATAGGTAAATATATAAAAGGAATGAAAGATAAGCAGGGCAGAAAATACATGGCAAATGGAAATAGGTCCTTCTTTATTCTTGTGATAGTATTTTCCCATGTAAGAAATCATATGGGTAGATGGATCTTTAAATATATGCATATGTAGGGAATAGTTATGTTCTTCTTGGAGCTAGTGTTGAGTTTCTTCTGGTATTTTTAACAAATCCAGTAATCAGGCTGTGGCTATCCAGTATATAGGGAGTTACTGCGATTTCTTCATATTATTGCAACAACTGTCTTGCCCTTTTTTCACAGATGCCTGTATTACATTTTTGAGAAGTGCTTTTATGAGTGAAGCCAAGGCTGCTCATGAATAGATCACCTCGATTGAGCCAAACAAGCGCCATGCCCTTCAACTGCGGCTTCTTTCAGAATGTGGTGGTGTCCCACATGCCTCTTGTACTGTATAACAGTAGGAGAGCTGTTTGGCAGCAGAGCCCTCCCTTCCAAGTGAAGGTGGCCTTCCATGGCCTCATCCGAGTCTCTAGTTGGCATCTGTCCCCAAAGCAAAATGATTGCTTAGTGGAGCAAAATATGCCATGTGTGGTGCAAGGCTAGTGGGTAGTCTGGTGCCAAATATTCTTGCACAAGTTTGTCAATATGTGGTATCAGCCTTTGGCTGAAATACTCTTGTTCCTTGAGACTAGTGTTTCTCCAGCAAAAAAACTGACTCAAACCAGGAATAACAAGGATGTTTAAGGTAAGGACGAGCCTGTGATTGCAGAAATTGCTTGATGCCTGTTTGGAACTTGAAGAGTTGTAATTTCACTAATAAAATTTGTACTTGCAGATCTAAGGCAACTTTTCCATCTCTTATTTCTTTCTGCCTCTCTGTCTTCCTTCTCCCACCTCATTCCCTCCCAGGGTTCGAGTGCTCTCCTGTTCTTAAACATTTGGTGGGGAACTTTGCTCCCAGAGCAGATTGCGGGCAAACATGGATTCCTGATGAATTTTTAGCAGATTTTAATAGTGCACTGTGGTATTTCTCAACTGTCTGATTTGTATAATGTGTGTTCAATCTATCTATTTGGCATTCATAAAAATTAGATTCAAATCTCTTTACCTTTAGATGAGTTTTGGCTAAAGGAACAAAGTGCCTGAGAACGGCAAACATGGCCAAAAGTGAGATTTAGGACTCAGGAACTGCACCCTCCCTTCTACTTTTGCTTTCTTTTACCCTAAGGCAGCTCCATATTTGTTGGGATCAAATTTCCTGATATCTCTCTGTCAAAATCAGCCTGAACTTATATTGTAAAAAGCTCTGATATATGCTTCATCAAACTCTTTTTCAATGCAGCCTTGTTTCCCATTATCTTAGAGAAAGCCAATTCAAAAATGGAAAGAAAACTTCCCAGATTAACCATCCTCTTCAGTTTGCTCCATTCACAGCCTCTTCCTTCTTGTGGGGACAACATTCAGCTGCTTTTGGTGTGATCAATGAGCCTGATGCAAAAGGTCTGTGTAGTCAGAGCGAAGACAGCATAAATCAGTTTGGAAAATTGCCATCTATATTGTTTCTGTTGTCTTTTTCTCTGTGCAGCCCCTCTGCCAAGACTAGCAGCATCACAAGATCCAGGTTCAATCTTACTGAGGATCTTGTTTGACAAATAAACCAAAAGCACTTAGGCTCCAGTTGAAAGATGTGTGAAAATGCAACTTCCCTTGGCTCTCGTAAACAAGGCAGGACTTCCTAACTTGCAAGCACTCCAGTCATGCACTCTAGATAACAGGGCACTGAAAATATGTGTGCAAGTGCAGAGAAAATTTGGGGTTTTTTTTATTATTTTGGCAATAGCTATAGGTTACCTTTGTACCAATCTGCTGTTACAATGCCTTGATTTACACCATTTTAACCCCAAAGAAACCATGGTTAATTCGTATCTGCATGTAGCAGGAGACAAAGGTGTCTGTGCAGGTTTCCTTGCTGGACCTTTTTTTGCCTTGAGGACAAGGTGGCAATGTCCTCAACAAACGGACCATGCAGAGATTTATGATTATTATTAATTGATATTAAATTGTTTGGAGATGTCAGCTAAATACTTGGAAGTAAGGGGGAAGGTGAAGGCAGGCGAAAGGGGTTTGAAGCACTCTAAAATGACCTCTTCTTGACCAAAAATACTTCTTTCTGTGTCTTTGAGAGCCTAACACTCACTTCTGCTTCCCTTCCCACACCCTGCCTTCCACACACACTTCTCCCTTTATCTATATTTATCCTATCTTTCCAAGAATCACTAGAAGAAATGCAGATAGGTGTGTCATGCAAATGAAATTTTTAGTGCAGCTTCCCACCCCCCTTCCCATTGTTGCTAGAGAGATCTCTTATCAAAGGACTTTGATTTTTGAGTGCCAACAAATGTTTCTCTAAAAAGCTGCCTTATTTAGGGTATTGTTATTTTTCTTTGGGCCTCTCCCCCCCTAAAAAAACCGTTTCTTTCAGTACTGTAATGATGGCATCATAACTTTCTTCTTACTACCGCACCAGTTTATCTTGCATCTTTTATAAAATGTTGATTCCTTTTACTATAGTTAAGTCTTTGCTGTGGATACTGGGGCTCCAAGCTTGTGATATTGAACTCTCATAATGGTTGTTGCTATGTAATTCCTCCCAAGGCTCCCCAATGTGTTCATGAGGTGAAAAATAGGGGGAGGAGGAGCTATTCTGCTTATTAATTGTGGTACAGCTTTCCTATGTGTTAAATGAGATTTCTGGGGATGAGTCCTGGAATCAGTTTTGGGAAATTCTATCTCTGGCTTCTGTGAAGGGCTTGTCATCTTGCCTGCAAATGTTACCACTTAGTCTTTCTAAGCAAGCTGGCATGCTTGTCAAAAAGCTAAACAAATGTTATAAACTTACAGCAGAATTAAATTGGGGTATGGTTTATTTTAGTTATTTTCACTGGCAATTTAAAAAAAAACCAAACTTCATTAGTCTGGCTCAGCAGGTGTTTGCAGCTAACCCTGAAGAGATACCGCTTGTTCCCTTGTTGATGAGGTCTGGAAGGGATGGGGATGCACATTAGTTCCTTAGCTGGGTGAGCACACTGCTTTTCTGGTTGGTGTAGCTGCTGACTCCCCTGCTTTTGTTTCGTTTGCTGCCTTGCTACACCTGGCCATTTGTCCAGGCTTACTGGGTATGTGGTGCTTTGGCTTGAGTTACGGCACTGGTTGGGTTCTCAGGTGTCCAGGCAGCCCAGACAACCTGCTGCCACTAGTCCAGGGACTGCCCATGCTGTGTGTGTGTGAGAGCTGTGCTGTATTGTGGAAACGTCTGCTTCAAAGGGCAGGGCTGTGCACACGTTCCCATGTTGGATATCCCATCCTGAAATACAGGGGATGGAGCTACGAATCTCGTAGGTATTTCATAGCTATTCTATGAATTTCCATCATTGGTAAGTGCAAGTTACTGTTTGTTGGCTCATTGTCAAGCAGAATTTTAGGACCCGTGTGCTCCTTGTGCAGTGGTTAAACAAGAAACTTGGTCTTAACGGATGCCAGGGGTTTGCTGTGGTTTAGTGAGAGGTTATTAACAATCCATCTTCCCTATTGGTTTCTGTGTGGGAGGCTTCTTAAATTAGGTCTTCCCTTGGCTGCTGAAGTTCTTGCAGCCATCTGGCTGCTGCTATTCCATTAATAGCACCTTGAGATCCTGTGCGTTTGTAGGGTAAGGGACACATTTCCATGGTTTGTTTCTCCTGCTGTTCTGGTTCTTCAACACCTTTCACTTCCCATGGGTAACTCCAGGGACAGCCTGTCTCCAATACCTCTGTTTCCTCATGATTTCCGATTTTCACTTCTGCAGAAATAAAAGTAATTCAAAAACCAGGAGGCTTATCGCCTGGCTGGTGCAGAATTCCAGTTGTGCTTGGAAACAGATGCTCTCCCTGACAAAATAAATCTGCCTTACACAATGCATCCATTGAGTTAAGGTACGTTGGAGCAGTTGGGCATGTGCCAGTGGATCTGCATGTGTGCATGACAGTTGTTCAGCAGCGGAAGGTCTGATGACCTCAGCTGTTGAAACCAGCAGGATACCTTCTCACAGAAGGACAAGTCAGGCTGGTTACCACCTACCTGTTTTCCAGACTTAAAGGCCTTCAATCTTGATTGCATATCGATGTTCCTTAGGAACATGGTAGGAAGCAGCAGAGGCAAAAATGATTTTGGTGTGCAAATTTGGGAAGACCATTTGCATTTGAAAGATCATCTGCACAGGCTTAGGACATACAACCTTTCTGCTGCTGAAGGTAAAGAAAACAAATAGAAAGATTGCCAGGACTTGAGTGCCTGACATTGTTTTCTGTTAGGATAATCCTGGAGTGACTTTTTGAGTCTGGACCCAATTTGCTTGGTCTCTTCCGAAACAGAAGTTTATGGAGATGTTGCTTTAAGGCTCACACAAAAGGCTATTTCGGAAAGCTACATGGATCCTCCAGTGGTCTACTGATTGCCTCTCAGAGTAGCAAATGAATTACTTTTGTACATCTGCTTTGAAAGGGATCTTAATATCTATAATCTCAGTATTACCACAGGAAAAAAATCAGGGAAAAAGAGCCAAGTGTATTTTGGGGTAGGAAAAACGACTCGGTAATTCAGTGGTAGACAGAGCTATATGAATTCTTTAGCTAACTAGAAGAACTCGTTTGTGCCTTGTCCGATGACACTCAATGAGGACTGACAATTACAGTTTGCCTTATTTTTCTCACTCAGTGTTGCTATACAGGAACAGCTCCAAACCTGGCTCTTGTTTTTCTATCATCAAACTCAATATTCATTGGGGCTTTTTTTTTTCTTTCTCTTTTTTTTTTTTTTTTTTTCCCCCTGTGGTTCTGCCAGTTCCCTTTGGGCAGCAAATTTGCATGCAAATTATTCAGCTATAGGAGGTGGGAAAAAAATAACTGTTAGGATTTGTCTGCCGAGGTCTCTCCAGCACAAATAGCACCAAAGTCTCAGCACTGAGTGCCCAGTTCAGGAGGTGTTAGCAGGTCCCAGTGTAGCACCTCTTGGGTGGCCCGTCTAACCAGCTCTTTAGGGTGCTCATCTTTCTTGCCTGATAAGGACTGGAGACTGATATAGATAATCCAATTCTGCCTTTTGCCTTTAATGTCTTAAAAAAAGGGTTTAATGAAGAGACTAATATAAAGATGTTATATCTTAATGTCCACAGCTCATAATGTTCCACACTGCAGATGTTCCATTTATAGGGTAGGAGATGTAGCTTTGTAAAAAATTACATGCAGTTTTAATTTCTTTCAATAAACTTTTAATACTTTTCTTTTGTTGTTTTTGGCCTCAGGCTGTGTTGTACAGATCACAGAATACCAAAGCAAGCAACTGTAAGGGGAGTTCTGAAGGTTTTAATTGTCTGTGTTCATACTCAGTGCATTTCTGCAAAAAAGAAAGTTTAACACCTCTGTTTTGATTTGGCTACTTTACTTATGCTCATCCCTACCCCAGAATTGAGATTTTGCCAGCAGGAACTGGTCATTGATATGGAAATGGTTGTTGATACGGGTCTGCAGTCTGTTTTATTTCTCTGTGGTCTTGGCAGTTGCAGAGGCAGCTTGACAGCCCTGGAAAATCAGTATTTTTAAAAACTACAGAATTGCCTTAAATTCTTTGTGGCTTTGTGTAGAGATGTCTCTGTACATGGAAGCTATATCAGATTAAGTAGAAGTATATTTAAAAAGGCAATAATTATTTTAAAATAGCTTCATATCTGGGCATATTTATTATAAAATAAATTGACTTATTTTTCTGCTTCAGCTTAACCCATTTGCGAGCTAGACAGGTTTATTTCTTCCAAATACATTTGAATGCAGGTAGAACCTGCAGCCTGGGAGTAGCCTCCCTCAGACTTTGGTGTGATAAAGCAGCATTGAAGGGATGCAGGCTGGTTTCTTTGAACACAAAGGGAAATTAACAGCTAGTGCTTGGTCAGGGGAATTTCATTAGCACCAGAGCTGTACAGTTCTCATGTCCCACAGTGAGATCGCTGGCATTACGCCTCTGTAGCTGAGATCAGTATCTACCTGCTTACCAGCAGCAGATGCAGAAAGGGAGCTGGGGTGTTTTAAACGGTGCAAGAAGCACCAGTGTGGCAGAGCTGGTGGATCCTCACTGCCTCCTGCCTGGGAGCTCCCAGCCTCCAGCCATGCTCCACTCAACCTCTTGCACCAAATAAACCAGTATCTGCTGGAAATCCACACTGAGTCCGGACCTGCTTTGAAAGTTTGATGTTGGGCTTCATCATGGGAGAGGTGTTTTCACACTGAAAAGGTGGGTGTTTCACAAACTCTACCCAGAGGTGGAGTTCTAGTGAGAACAGGGCACCAGTAAACTGCCTTTCACTGTGGTTGTCACTGGCTTACACGCCCAGCCTGGATTAGATCCTGTCACTTTTATTGATTTAAGATCTAGCAGTGAGAATCATGGGGGTTCATTTTACATTAAGGCATCTTATCTTGCTGGAAACAGTGCACCTTTTCTGATGCTTAGAATTAACTTAAGAGTAATAAAAATAAAAACTAAGAATTAACTGAGGGTTGTTTTTTTTTTGGTTGGTTGGTTTTTGTCTCTCTCTCCCCCCCAAAGAAAGATGTTTTCCTTTTTGTGTTTCTCATTGTGGCTGAAGCAAGCTGATATACTGAGATGTGACATGCAGTGTTGTGTCTATTCAAAATCATGCTATGTGGAAGCTGTGTACTGTACAGTTGTAAATAAAATAGATACTGGCCGGTTTCCATGTGTCTGCAGCACTCATTTCTCCCTGCCTGGATGCTTTTTTAGGTCCTTGGAGCCAGCTGCTCAAACAGGCCTGTTTTAAAACTCTCTGTAATGCAAGATACCAGTGAGTGCATTTCTACAGTGGAGTCTGTCCATCTGTCATGCTTTTCATTGCAGGTTGTTAATGTACATGATTTGAGTGGCCACTGAGATCAAAATTGTCCTTTTCTTTACAGCCTTCATGGACAGGATAGGACTGGGCATTGTCTTTCACTGTCCTCTGCTAAGTGCTATTTCATTGCAGTGATAACCTCTTAACGCTTTGCTTTTCTGACTTCCCCTTTTTCCTTCATGTTATTTTCCCTACCCCAGTCCTGACTTCTTTTTCTCATTTTCTTGCATTCGTATTCTTCTAAGTCAACTAATTTTGCACTAAAATGGCACTTCTTATTCAATAGGTAGGTAGAGGGGTGCAGAAATGGAAATGAATGGCAGCACCTGTATGCAACATGTGAAATCCAAATGTCAGGTTGGAAGTGTGGTGAGAGGGGAGGAAACAAGAGGAGGAGATATTGCTCAGCCCAAAGGAAAGCAATTTCTCCCTAGGAATTGTTTTTGTTAGAGTATGGGTTTTTTTCAGCTGTAGGGAAATAAAAATTGAAATTACTTTGTTTCATTGTTTTCTATGGTTTCTATGCCCAAGTGCAGAGGTCAAATAGGATGAAAGATAAATGGGGAGAGGGGACACTGGTGAGGACGCAAATTGTTCAACTCTTACCACG
>JBCJKH010053219.1:0-19891 GCA_039877255.1 Loriculus beryllinus | reverse complement strand
AGTCTGTGAAAGCGTAACAGTCAAATCCACATAAAACCATGAAACATGTCCAGCCATACTGTAACATACACAGATTCCTGTGTATGACTGTGTAAGACTGCTGGCTCTTCAAGGAATTGTATTGGTGTTCATACACTGCCCATAAAAAGACTCTTGGGAACAGAATGTGGTGAAAACAGCAATAATTTGTCCATAATGCAGGCTTAGGAAATGGGTATTTGAGAAGAATTTTGGAGCCATGGAAAAAAACCCCCAACTATCTGCGCAGGTAAACAAAAAAGAACTGTTCTATGGAAACAGAAGGAATGATTGTGGGAACACTGAGCAATAATCTGTGAAAAGGCCAGAAAACATTGCCTATAAATCTGGATCAGCTTGCCCTTCTTGTATTTTTATCTATGCAGGGCATATGCTAATATATTTTATATTGAGACCTAAATTTTAAAATCTAAGTTTCAAATAAATGTTTTCAAAATTACTTGATGACATCTCTACCACATTTCCACAATCTGAATGGAAATTAGCAAACAAATGTGTACTTTGAAATCCTTCTCAGCCTATTTAAAGGCTTGCAGGAAACATAATGCCAGAGCATTTTTTATAGTCTTTTCTGGTACTCAGTGCTAGAAAATCTTCCTTGTAAGAAGAAACAGAAATACTCCTAAGGAGATTGGTAAACTCTTGAATTAAGCAAAACAGCTAACATGAGAAACATTAGATGTCTGATAATCATGTCTTAATTTGGATTCTTTTTTTTTTTTATTGAGACTCTTTCTGGACAAGGTGATGTGAATGATTTCCCCATGATAGTGGTCAGCTGTGTTTCAGTCCTTATTTAAACTTAACACTAAGTCTGCTGTTGTATCCTCTTACCAAGATTACTGTTGACTTCAGGCTGCTTGGGAGGAGTAGCTCTACACAACTGATGTGACTTGAGGAGACAAAATAAATCAAATCATCTTTACAACATTTAGTTTGACCTAGTTGAAAAATAATCCTTGCCTCCCAAGCACAGAAAATATGTGGGCCTGTGACTGGGAGAGAGACCTCCATGGTTTTTTGACAAGATTTACTGTTGTTCTGCATTCTCTCTTACTTTACTCCAGTCTCACTTATGCTCATACACTTGAGTTTTTTTGAGTATTTTACAGCTACTAAACTTCCTGGAACATGGGTCTCATTTAAATTGCACAGTGTCTGTAATTCCTTCTCTTCCAGAACTTGATGGCATACCGGGGGGGGAAGAAGAGATATGCATGTATTGAAGGAAGAAACAATATAAGGGAAAAAAAAACCGTTTCTCTTGTTCAAAACTTTGTCATGACTGCTGAGAGCTTCTGAACTGGTAGTTTGTGAAAAGTTCATTTTGTAGCCTTTCCTTTGCAGGCTTTCTCCTAGACTATATTTTACACTTGAAAGTCAATCCATGCAAAAATCCCATTTTTATATTTTTATAAAAAAATTATAAAATATATGAAAAAATAAAGCCCTAATTGGAACAATTTTCATGATGACAGGACATTTCCTAAGGATGTGTTTGTTTTGGTGGGTGCGTCTATTAGTGAAAGAGAGAGACAAACACTTTTGCACTTAACATCTGCAAAATAAAACAGGGAAAGAGTTCCTGCTGTAGAATGGATTAACTCCAAATGTGGTAGTTTGTGTTCAGATCAATCCAGAAAAAGGCCTTTCCTCCAACTCACTCTGGGTTTCTTATGACCCAGACTACAGTACTATCAAAGGCAGTATTTGTTTTAAAATCTAGACCTTAAAATCTTGAATCAATAAGCTGTGGCTTATCAGTGCTTTGTGTTGATTTGCAAATCCATGCTATGTAGGAATTTCTTTCTTTTTAAAGAGAATTTTGCAAAGGTTTTGTTTAAAACCAGATTTTCCTTTTTTTTTTTTTTTTTTTTTTTAGATTGCCAGAAAATTGAAATGTCCTATGGAAAACACTTCTTTCGTATGAGTCCAAGCCTACTTTCCATCAGCCTGTTCTGGGACTTTTTTGCTTTGAGATGATGCAAAATTAAATCTTCAGTTCCAGTCTAAGTGCAGTCTTCAAATTTCCTTCAAGACCTTGTTTTTGTATGCAGAATGCAAAGCACATCTCCAGTGCCATGAAGGCCTTATGCTTTGAAAACATAGGCCATAGATAATAGAGAGAGATATCAAAATGTGTGTTTATTTGGTATATAGCCGTTTCATGTCTTACAAGGCTGATGTGATGAGCAGTTCTCCTGAGAATTTTACCCAGGCTTATCCTCCAGATAAGATGACCTCAAACGGCTGACTGAAGACTGCTATCTTAGAAAATATATGCAATGATATTTTAGTCTGGAATCATAATCCTATAGTTACCTTGACAACTACCAGTGATACATACCTACATTGTGTTTGCCTCTCCAGATGCACTTTCAGCTGGTCCTGCAGACAGAATATAGATTTTTCTCTCTTTTTTTTTTTTTTATTTGCTTGAATTCTATCTCTAGAAACATGCTATTCAGAAAGCAGTATCCTTTTCTGTGTCCTCTCAGTGGCATTAAATAGTGATTTGCCTTTGCTTGCAAAAGAGAACAATTTGTGGCAGCATTCATGTACTATACTGCTGAGCAGTGACTTTTTGTATAAATCTCAGATTCAAATCTGTGTGTTAGTGTTAACCAAGCTAGTAATACATAGAGATTAAGTCTGAATAAGTCTTTAGTTTCAAGTAATGAAAATGATGTCGCTGAGTTTATAATTCTGTCTGTTCAAGTGTCATGCATGAACAGAGCATACAGTGTGTACTGCATGGTGGAAGAAGGGCATGCCAAAGGAAGGGTGTCAGAGAGTAGCAACTTGTACTTGTGAGCAGAGCAGAGCTGCCTGGACTCTTTTTTCATCTAAATGCAGTCAAAAGTAGAGAATTTAGACCCATGTTTGCATTTAGTGATGGAAATTTGGGCCTCAATGTTCATTAGGGACCCAGTAACTCTTCTAGGTCAAATTGGCTATTCTGGCTGTATGTGTGTATGGAGGCAGGCAGGACAACGCAGCTGCAACAGCTCCGGGGAGCTGGCTGGAGCCGAGCTGAGAAGGTCTTCATTCCCTCTGAGTTCCCAGGCCTGCCTTCTGCCTCCTCATGGGCTGGCTATCCAGGCAGGTGCTGAGGGTACACAGCCTTTAGTGGGTGTCTGCAGTGCAGATGTTACCTAGTTATTTTTCTATTTAAATGAAGAAGAGCTCTTCAGGTGATGTAAATTGCTGGTGCCAAAGTTAACTTCACAAGGTTAGTTCAAAAATACTGCTGTTAGTCTGTGCGAAATCTAGCAACTGTATCTGTTCTGCTGACAGACAGGGTATGCCACAAAGTGACCACACACTAGCTGTATAATATTCAGAGTTTAATAAACAAGCGCACTAAAGCAAATAAGCACACTAAAGCAATCACACTAATGTAAATTAGGTAAATATCTGTCTATATGTAGTGAATAAGTACAATAAAGCAAATCAAAGATATATGAGTAAAGTACTGAAGAAAGTTAGCAGTACAGTAAATCATTACTGCATAGAAAGGACAGAGATTAAAACGAAATACGTCACCAATTACCACTGAATCATCATCCAGGCCCACACTTCCAGCTGGGAAGCCCTGTTGTAGCTGATGCCAGGAATCTCAGGTAACTGGGAAAACTCCTACACGGTGATTCCACCCATAAGTGAGACTTTTCTCATGGCCACAAGAGGGTCCCACTTTTGTACACTTATCAAAACTGAATCTCTTATCAAAAACTAGATCTCCGATTCTTTACTTGTGGGACCGCAGTTCTCATGATCTCACCGTTGTCCATTCTGAGTCGTAGAACAGCTGCACACCTATGTTTTCCTGTTTTTTTCCGACAAACAGTCACAATGAACATAAACATATATACTCTACACTGTGGCAAGCAACATCCTTTATTATGTCTCTCAGTCATGAGAGGGAATCAGCTCTCAGCTGGGTTCCCATCCATTACAGTATCCTTAGTCTGTTGAATATAATTTTACCTTCTTATCTGAAGATAATATGTTGAAATAAAGCCATGCTTTTGTACTTCCGAAGTGTTTGTATGGTGGTTATTTTCAGAAGCTGGATGTAAAAGGGCTAATCTTTCACTTAAGTTAGAGGAGTGCTACCCTCCAGCCCCAAATTTGGGGAATTTGTAAGGCAGCAAAGTGAGCCCAGGATGAGGAATTTAATTAATTTCCTTCAGCCCATGGTAAGAAGCATATGCTGTGGGGAGTTTGGATCCAGTGCAGCATGGTGATCTGAGGGGGACAGTTGTGTAAGGAGAATGTTGGAGCTGAAAGGAAAGAGAGGGGTTATGAGTCTGTCCTCTGTCCTGTGCAGCCTGGCAGGGATTGACCTGAGTGGTGTTCCCCCTGCTACCTGGCTTCATCAACCCTTTCCATAAGCTGGCATTATAACCACCCAGAGAGACCTTTTGAAACACACCATCTTCTGGTAGTCACAGAGGATAACAATTAGTGCTGGTTTTCCTTCAATTTCTTTTTATCACCAAGTGAGATTATATGTAACTGATGATATAACGAGAATTCAGTCTCAAAGAGATTGTATAAATTTACACTACTGACAGTAAACTGTTCATTCACTTGAAGAATACTCTATAACGGTCCTCCTTATTTTTAAAACAGTATGACATTTTCTCTTTTTTGCAGGTTAATTTCAGATTTTGCAGATTAATTTCAGATAATAATTTTTCATATAGTTTAGTCTTTAAACTAAATAAAAATAATCATCCTACTGCAACGGATACTATAAAAAGGAATATATACATATGTGTTCAAAGAGCAACTGAATTGGACAGGTAAAATGGGAGAAAATAGGAGAAAAAAAAGGAAAATAGAGGGGACAGAGTGATGGAAGGAAAAATCACAACATAAATACCACATTTCGTATTACATTTTTGTTTTGAATAGTTATATTTTTTTGAATAGTTATATTTTTTTAGTGTAAAGTTTTGTCCCAAATACACAGTTAAGACACTCACATGCAAGTTAATAAGCCAAATGAAGCTGAGAGATACTAAAGAGTGAGAGGAAAGGGAGACTAAAGAGAAAAACAACACAAGGGGTAGAAAAGGGTGAAGAAGCATGTGAAGGCAGAGAGAAAAGAACCTGAAAAGAGGTTACAGCCACATAAGTTTGAAGGAGAATAAGATTATATCCAAAAAATACAATGCACATGGGCTGGCTGGTTGTTTACTATATATGCTTAAGCAGGCTTTGAGTAGGTGAGTCCCTGAGGAAAGAACTGGAGTGACTCCATACTTCAGGATTTTGCTGTTGGGAGTTGCATACATTGCACTAGCATGGTAGAGAAACTCTTGGAGAGTCACGTCCCCGTTAGCAGTGACGCAGCTTTCACAGCCATGCCTGTTTCCAGGGCATGAGCTAGGCTAACATAGTGCATGCAAGGCGAACACTTTGCTTTCAGTGTTGTTTATATCCCCCAGGCACTAGGAAGAGGGTATTGGCTTTGTACTAGCCCTCAGATTCTGTATTTTCCCCTACCTCTCTATGAAGGAAAATTGGTATTTTCTTTTCCATTATGTGTATTTTATTTCCTTGTCTTCTTCAAAGGTCTTCCAAAGCATTCAGCATTCCTGGCATCGCTGTGTTTCCATTTCTGTCCCTCTTCTCCCTTTCTCTTTAACTATTTCTTTTTCCTTTCTTCCCTACCTCCTTCCCTCTCTCCTTCTTTATCCTTGTCTGTCTCTCTTTTATTTTTTAAGGAATGAGAAATAGAGCTCTGTAACATGCATCTTGCTGTATAAATACGATGGTATTTGTGTTCTCATAGGAGTTGCTTTCCATTCGCTAGTTTGTGTACTGCAAGCGAGCAGTAAGTATCAGTGGGAACAACCTGTACTTTTATTGTGCCTTTTCATTTTCAACTTTTAAAATTATCCCAGGTTAATGGTGCTTGCAGAGTCAGAAAAAAATGGGACTTTTTTAAAGGAACAGTGTTATTTGTTATTTTGCATATTTCATCCACTATGTTGTTTTGTTTAGTTTCTCTTTAGCTGGCTTCTGAGATGGAGACATAAACCTATTGCTCAACCAGGAAAAACAAGCTCCTCCGTGGATTTTATGTAGGACTGGAAGAGTACACATGCATGATATGGGTTGAATGGTATCTTTTCTCTGGCAGCTATTCTGTTACATTAATTTCAAAGCTGTCAATTTAAAATACACAAAGTAAGAATGACATGTTATGTCCACTGGGTGTTTGTGTCCTAGGACAAGGTATCATGCCAGCCCTGGGAAAAGCCTAAAAGATGACTTACATTATTATTCAGCTGAAAACCAGAACAAGAATGGCAGAATCATTAAGCTCATCTCTTGGGATGAATGGGGTGAAATAACTCCTGATGGGTGAAACCAGGACAATGACCATGCTCTTCTTCCTGTGCCATTTTGTTCCAGTGTCTCTCTGGTTTCTCCATTCCCGATGAACCGTTACTCCATCCTTTTCCCCAGCCTGTTTCTAACTGTTTCTGGATTCCTTTTATTTAATATCTCAGAGCTGAGCTGGACTGCCAAAGGCAAGCCAGAAATAGGTGTCAGTGAGTAGACACAGCAATTTAAAGGTATGAACTTAAGTTATTCCCCTACGTCTTTTCATCACTGCCTCAAACCACTTTCTTGGCAATATGGATCTCTTTTCCTTTGATAAGAGAGCTCTTTGCTCATCCCTTGCCATCTGTCTGGACTGGCACTAATACAGGCAGGCATTTTCTTGTCTAAGTTATCAGGGAGAGCCCTTGAGCAGCGCTGCAAGAATGCAGCATCAGGAAAGCTGGCTTGGCTGGAGGCCTTGTGTTTTGAAGCTCCTGAACCCTGTGTGTGCTGGCTGTGCTTGGAGGAGCTGCACTCTGCACAGATTGCTGTGTGAGAGCTGCACTCTGCTGCTGCTAAAGAAATGCTGATGGACACATTGCCCAGCCCAAGTGCAGCCACGTGGCTATGTTAACAGCTGATAATAAAGGCCATTGGTTTAGGTAGAGGTTTAGTCCCAGCTCCCACAAAGGCTGGAGCATCTTAAAAGAGCAGAGGACTGGCAGAAGGAGTCTTAAGAACCTCCTTGAAACCTTGATTCTAGACCTCCAAAGGCAGTTGTGGTTCTGTGCCATGGGACAGAGGTCCCCCCTGCTACCCAGGGACTGGAAACTCACACCATTAGATATATTTTGTAAAATCAGATGATTACAGATCACCGCTACTGAAGTTTTGAAGCCTAGTTCATTCTCTCCTCTCTGTGGCAGGTACTGGTGTATGATTTTGAAGTGCTTGTATCAGCATATATTGACCCAGTTCTCAAGCACTATTAAAATCTGGGAAAGTCTTTTGGTGGTTTTATGTTCACACTGAACATGAACAGCAAACAGGTAGAAACCTGTGAAACCACACTGGAATGCTAGGAAGACAGAATGAAAAAAATTCCTTTATGTCGCGGTTCCTTTCTTAAGCAAGTTGACCTGTATCTCCCCCTGCTAGGGGCCAAGCAGCTCAAAACTACCTCCTTAAAAAGTGAACATTAAGGGAAGATAAATATAATATTATGGCCAGAGCAGAACTTGGTATTTACGCGTGACTGAGAAGAAGTGTCAAGAATGCTGTACCTAACAGTTTGTACAATTACATTTGATAAATGTGAATCACAAAGCCACTTGATTATTGCATCCAAATATTCTAACCATTTTTTGGGGGGACAACTATAACCTTCTAAGTAATGGCTTTTGGGGCTGTAATTCCATCTCCTCTTAAAAACAATGGTAAACTTTGCATTGACTTGAACACAGTCAGGGATTCTACCTCATAATTTCTAACAGTGCAATGTATTTTGTTTCTTTCAGTGAATTGCCCTAACTAGAGGTTTGCCACAGATTTATCAGTAAAGTGACAATTCCAACAATCCACCTGGACAATTACTCAGAGGTAGTCCAGGCAGGCAGGAATTTTGATCCCAATTGGCCATCAGTTTGTGCTGCTGGGCATAGAGACTCATGGCTCTCCAGAACTGAATCACAATAGGGGTGCATTCAGGTGCTGTTCCCATCCATATATGCTAAAAGACCCACACTAGATGTATCTTTTTCTTCACTCAATAAGAAATGCAATTCAGCTACACATTTTAAAAGGCATACCTTGTGACATTTTTGGTTTCAGTGAATTTACATATGAATAGCAAGGAGTTTTTGAATCTAAACCCTCAGCCTGAATAGCACCAAATAGTGGTATGATTTCTGTGTATGCTAAAGTTCATATGCACTAATCAGTCCGACTGCTTGGAAAACACTAGGCTCCAATTTGCAGAGTAACCTGTAAAGGTTAGCCATTAGCTGAATTCAGTCACCTTTCATCTACACATTGCCTGAAAAGAGCTATATCTTGCATTCACAGTGCAATGAGGCTGAACCAGGCTGTTTTGTACTGAGAATGAATTCAAAGCAAAAATGCATGGTAGTTACAGACAAGATCTTAGTTGCTTTATACTACACCCCTTCTCCCCTCCCCACACACTCGGTTGCAAACATTTTGCAGCCTTTCCTTTAATGAGTTTTTTATTTTGAAGAGGTCACACTCATCCAGAATGTTTATTTTTCTCTGCTCTTGTGCAACCCTGTGCACTTATCTGCAGTCATTCCTCTGCTAAGTATTGCCTAATTGTGCACTTTTGCTTGGTCTTTCAGGAAATTCCTAATGATCCTCCCAAGCCTTGGTTCAGCTAAATGCTTTTGTGTTGTCAGCAGCTTTCACCACCTGTCTATTCAGCCTGACTTACAGAAAATTCATAACACCTGGCACCTATCACTTGTTTGGGTACAAAGCAAATGAACCCCGGTGTTTCTCTGAGAGTGCTCAGAATTAGCAGCAGGCAGAGGCAAAGACTTTGCTCCTGATGAATAGGGTCATTAGACAGCCCTTAGACTCAGGGAAGAGTTCTCCTTGGGGCCCAAACAATCCTGATACTGAAAGCTTAGGCAGGTTTTATTTTGTTGGGGCTTCTTTTTCCTGTGGTATGTGTGCAGAACAGCAAATACTCAACTGAAACAAACAACTGTGATTTGGAAATGGCCAGTGCCTTTGCCTCAAATCAAACCCACCTTAAAATAACAATTGTACTGAACTTTGTAGAACTGAAGAGCGTAGTTTCCGTGTTCCAAAACCAAGACACTGAAGATACCAAGAAGGTAGCACATTAGGGATGCAAGCTGCTGTTGTGTAGCATCTTTGGACAGAGGGTATTTTATTCAAGAGCCCTCCTGTGTTACCTACCTCAATATGTGTGTGTCAAGTTCAGTGAGAAGATGGAAAATGAAGTGGTTAGGCACAGAGCAATAGGAATGCTATGCTGACTGATCAGATACATTGTCTGGAAAGTAAGGCTACTTTTAAGTGAACGCAGTGAGGAAATATGTGGGGAAAAGATAGTTAAATCAGGATAATATTTTTTTCCTTTTTGTTGGAGTAGAAGAAGGAGTCAGCGAAACATAGGTTGCCAGCAAGAACAGCCTTCCAAAGGCTTTGTAAAGGCATTTGTGAGTACTGTGACATGTGTCTTTAACCTAGATATATTGAACTGAAAGAGATGCAGATACTTGCATGAACTTAGAAAACTAGATAAATGCAAGATTTTTGAGTTGCGCTTTCATGAGAATCTGATTTTTATCTCACAAGGGAGATTTTCAAGAAACAGACCCAAGTCTTGAGAGGCAGTACTGATGGAAGAGCTGGCAATAGTTGAATGGCTGGGATGCCAACTGCAGCTGGAGTGCTGCTGGCTATATTGAACATATTAACACTATAAACACAGATCCTTCACCTTTTTTAATGTAGTAAATGAACAATAGTTTGTACTGAATCTCCATATTCAGTCTCAAGAGTGTTTTAAATTGTTGACTAAAAGGTCACTTCAGTGTCCTGCTGCGTTTTGTGGAGGTCTCAGAAAGAAGGGTGGGTGAGATACAGGATCAGTTTCTAAAGATGGGCAAATGTGGGACTTCTTAACTACAGTCACTTCAGCCTCTGAATTCATGAGTATGTTTCATTCTTTGGATTATTTTCTAATATACCATTTATTGTTACAGCGGAGATCTAAAAGTTTCATTCCATTATGTGACTCAGAACTATACTCAGAACTATAAATCAAGATTTGTTTTGGATAGAAGTTAATATTTTCTTATGTAAGCTGAAAGTAAAGATTCATGAAGTTAATAATATTTTGTTTCTTCAGTAACATGGCAGTAACATCTTGTCTTTGGGAATTTCAGCCTTTCCAAATTCAATTTCAGCAGCCTGATGTATTTACTTACCTGTTTTAATTAAGAATTGGCAGGAATAAAAGAAAAAAATTGACTTATTTCTGAGCTGATAGGATCTTAATTGAGAATGCCTGGCTCTCACATTGTCATTGATCACTTATTTTTGTGAATTATATCAGGGCATGCATAAGGAATATGTAATAAACCCCTGTGGCAATATCTAGCAGAATGAGCTGAGAGAGCCCAGGTGTTTTAACACGGTGGTTTGAAAAGCCTCCAAAAATAGTATGTGGTTTTGGAATCCTTGCACGAGGCATGGGACAGCTTTCCAAACACCTGGACTCATTGATCCACCTGTAGGATAAGCTCCTTACTGCCTGAGACATTGCAGCACATTAACCATCTTTGCCATGCTTGAACAATGCCCATTTATGTGTTGTGTAGCTGTGGAACAAAGATGCAATGTTTCTACACAGCCCCCTTCCCCAGAAAACTTACTGTTCTTTACCTTGTTTGCTTTAGATTTGCAGAACACCTTTGAAAGGCAGTTGTCTGGAGGAAATGGGAAATAAGAGGTTTTAATGTGCTTGAGAGCTTCTGTGTCATTATATATGCTCCCTCCAATGCTACACACAGAGGGAAGAGTACAGATACTTACCTAAGTAATGGTTTGATTTTTAACTCAAGTGTGGTTTCTAAGTGTGCAATAGTAATAGATAAGCTGTCTGAGACATTAAAATACATAATAACAGAAGTGGGGATTTAGCCTCATTTTTACTGCTTTCCCACTCATCAATACCTAATAAATAAATCGTGACAGGATACTGAGCCATGTAAAGACAAGTGGCCTAAGAGATCAATAGGTACAGCTGTGTAGGAGGGGAAAAATTGGCATCAGCAAAGAGTCGGAAAAAAATGCACATGCCGGTGAAATAGTTTCATAATAAATGCGTGGTTTGAGCTGTTTCTTTCCGCTTTCATCTACACCATAAACAAACTGATAAATGTTGAGTATTTAAGAAAAAAAACAGACATCAAATATCCTGAAAAAGTTTAACCCAATGAGATGCAAGATAAGATTTCAGCAGATCTTTCTGAAAAATAGAAATAACTAAAAAAAAAGCCCCAAAAATCTGTCTGATACAGCTTAGGAAGAATCTATCATGGGCACTGTTAAGTGCTTATTTGTTACCACTCTTAAAAATTTGCCTGCTGTTGCCAGGCCTAGCTTCAGCTTTTGAAGTGCCTAACTTCCATTTCTGAATCATGTTCTTTTATCTCCCAGATCAAAGCACCTTTGACCTATTTAGGAATATTCACACTGTATTAGACTCAGTTAAGCTGCCTTTTATGTAGTACCTGCCCGTGTCGGGATTTTGGGTGATAAATCCACTTGGTCTTTTTGAGGCTGAGAAATGTAATCTGTCCCAAATTTTTTTTGGAGAGGTATGTCTAAACTAACTGACCTTGGAGGTGCTTCTGCGTGGTGGCACCCTCACCCCATACCGAGATGAGACAGAGGCACACATCAATGCTGAGCGTTGGTTTTGTTTTTGCAGGGAAGAAATCTGGATACTCTAGAGTGCTAAGTTTTACAAAATTCTGGGTAATTAGGAAAATCGACAGTATGCTTCCACCAAATTACTTGAATTGGAAGGGGTCATCAAGTCCAACCTATTAGGTGGTTTTTTTAATTGTTCTACAGGAAACAGGGTAGGATAAGATATGGTTAATATATATTGCATGAAATAGTGTTGAGGTCCTTGATTTTATGAGATGCAAGCTGGTGATGGAGGAGGAAAGTATCAAATTTCAGTATTGTGATAGTTGGGGTTTTCTAGGACTAGCAAGGTGGTTTTAGAGGGAAATATATATTCTAGAGGTTTGTACAAAGCATCTCATCCATCCTCTGTATCAAAACGAGTCTCATATGGTGTAAAGACTAAACAAGAGCTTCCAGATACAGCTTTTAGGTATTTTGTTCCCAAGACTTCAGGAGAGAGATAGCCTGGATCTCCTTTCCAGACTCTATGCCATTCATTTAGCAACAGGTCCTTTTGAGATGGAGGAACTCAAGCATATTTCATGCAATTTTTATTCCTTAAAAGAAGCAAGGACTTTCATTACTCAGCATAGTATCTCCTTTATAAGAATCAGTCCTTTGGGATAGCTAATGCTGAGCACACTGTGGTTCAGTCTGTTTAACCTCATCTACACTATTACTTAAACTTAGTGACTGAGAACACCTTGTGGACTGTGTTGAGTAACTTGTGGTTTTCTCACTTGCTCAAATGTCTTTGAGGCACAGCGTGGACAGTTAGCATCTCTAAGCCACTGGTGGCTGGGAGCTTATGGGAAATGCTGCAGGAAGCAGCAATAACTGTGTCTGGGAGTTAAGACCTGCACTGAAGCTCTAAAATTTTACACTTTACAGTTGTGTCTTGAGGCCAGGCATGAATAACTGCTAATTTTCCCCTTTTAGTGCCTCTGCCTATGTACTGTTTTTTAAGCTACAGACAGAGGAAAATCTTTGAGCTCCCAAACTGCCTTCTAGATGTGCCAAATAGTAAGTAGTCTTCAATGAGTTACTTTTCTATAGGACTTTAGAAAAGTGCTTGTAGGTAAACTGAAGAAGAAAGGCAAAAATCTCAGGATTTACTTTTGTGGTTGATCTGTTCATCTACATGTTATCTATGAATATGACTAGTCATACCTTATGTATCAATATACTGTGTGCTTGCTTCATGCAGTGAGATTTTCCTTACTGCCTTGAGAAGAAGCTTTGACCTCTGTGAAAGACTGCTGGGGTGATGGCCATGGCTCCATGTAGATATAATATCTATCTATATTAGGTACAGCCATTTGTTCTGTAATCTTCAGAAATGTGATTTCAAGGCTAGCTCAACACTGTAAGTTCTCTGACACCAAGAGCAAAGGCCAAGTCTTTGTTTCCTGAAATCACAGAATCACAGAATGATTAAGGTTGGAAAGGACCTTAAGATCGTCCAGTTCCAACCCTCTGCCATGGGCAGGGGCACCTCACACTAGACCAAGTTTCTCAAAGCCCCATCCAGCCTGGCCTTGAACACTTCAATAATGGGGCAGCCTCAGCTTCTCTGGGCAAACTGTGCCAGGGCCTCACCACCCTCATAGTGAACAATTTCTTCCTTATATCTAACCTAAATCTCCTCTGTTTAAGTTTGAACCCATTACCCCTTGTCCTATAACTGCAATCCTTGATGAAGAGTCCTCCTTGGACATCCTTGTAGGCCCCTTCAGATATTCAAAAAAATGTAAGTTTTGTCTTTTCTACAGAGGTTTTCGCAGTGCTGCGTGTCACTGTACTTGCTGGTGAGGTGCCTGCAAGCAGCATCAGTGTAACACAGATGTGCTTCATCTTTCTCGCTGCCTATTTTATGCAGATGCTCCATGGAGCACCCTTTGGAGAAGTATACCTTCCTACATAAAGGTCTCAGTCTGCAACCACCACGAGCAGTGCCTTCATCTGTGTATAGTTCAGCTGAAGCCATCTTTAAGCCAGACAGAAAAATAAATCGCTCATAGTGGGAAGAGCTCTTCATCATGATCCAGATTGCCTCAGTGTAGCCCCTCGGGACTATTCATGCGCCAAGATACTCTTCACTGTGAATAGGAGTGACAAAATCTGGCCCAGAGTTAGTTTGCTAAAATGTAAATTTAGAAACTGCCACAGAAACATGTGCAGGGGCACAGAAGTCTTTTTTTCCACCCATAATCATCCCAGCTAGGTTTTTTTCTTAGAGAGTGACTGTGGCAGTTCAAAGCTTCACTGACATTGTGGGTTGACAAGGGGAAACATTGCTGATCCAGCTCAGAGAAGTAGGCAATTTGCTTCTATAAAATTACTCTTACTAAAGCTTTTGGGAGTTTGTGTCAGACATATCTGAATCATATCTCAAATGCTCTCAGTCATGAGAGGAAAAGGGGGTCATATGAGGATGAGAAGCTATATACACGTACAGAGTAACCTCTGATGAAGTTCACAAGCCATAGAAAGGGAAGCTGTCAGCAGCTCTGTGCAGTAATGTGGAAGTACTGACTGCCAGTGTCATTGTATTTCATAGAGATTCTGAAAACACTGAAACCCAGAACACATGGCTTTGCATTACTGTATAGATGAAGAACACCTGGTACCTAGTGTGGAAGGAGGATCCAGGCCCCTTTTTGTGCAAAGGGCATAGCCTTGGCAGGCTGGTTTCACTTTCCAGGGCTCTGTTCATTGCACATTGTGTATTCTCAGGCAGGTCATCTTCTTGCTTGCGCTTCTCTCCATGCCAAGTAAATGCTTGTGAGCAGGCAGGGGCAGTCAGGCTGAGATTTTCTGCAAGTGGAGAGTTGGACTCCCTTGTCATAATGCTTGAGGCCACTGACTCAGCCTTAAAAAACAGGCACTCATCCCTGCAGCAGGAATTAGCAGTGGTAATCTTTGCAAGTGGCAGTACATAACAAAACTGGTGGTCAGATGTAGTCATACAGTGTAGCTTTTAGCAATATTAGTGTGTTTCTCTAATAGTTTCATTGTATTACATTAATTTACCAGGGCTTATTGCATTTTTCATTTGTGGCCTGTGTTCAGGCAGTGCATAGGTGATCAATCTTCATTTTTGCCTGCAACAAGATTTCTTTAGAAATACCTCTAATGTTGGGAGAGAGAGATGAATGTTGTTGTTGTTGTTGTTAGCCTCATGTAATTCTTCATTTCTTTACCACCTTTTTTTTATTATTATTAGCATTTTTCTTTTTAATGCCAGTTACAGATCCCAGATGTCAAATGGCAGCAGCAGCAGCCGGCTGCATGACAGATCCCTTAGGCTGCAGCTGGGTGAGCACTCCTGAACTTACTCTAGCTGTGTCATATACATGGTCGGCAGATTATTTCTCTGAGCTGTCATGCTCTTCGAATGCCTCTAGCTTTTTTTCTTCCCTTCTCTTACTCTGTTAATACATGGGGGTTGAAAATTCACTCTTGGAGAAATCTCTCATGTATTGTGTACAAGGTCTGTGGATCAAAAGGATGGCCATGTGTGCATTATTCCTTTTATATAACTAAATGATTCAATTAATAAACAATACCAAATATTCCCCATAAATACAATATTAGATTAGGGCTTACTCTGTCCTTGTATGCCTTGTATCTAGGACAATAGCACTCTTGTATGAAGATGAAAGGAGAAACATTAATTCAGGAAGTCTGATCTCTCTCTTTAAAATTATATGTCCAAATGAACTTAGTGTCCAAATTGCTTGACTGGTACTTTTCTGTTCATGAAGTCAATGTGAAGTAGATTGATTGGATGTGAATGACAGAATAGAGCTTCAAGCTGAAATAAGGTTAAATTTTTGGTAGAAGACTGCATGCACAATATACTGTATTATCTGCAGAAGAGAGTTACAAGCAAATTAAAATCTATTCTTTGCAATGCTGGATATATTTTCAGAAGCACCTGTGCCAGTGAATTTTCTTTACTAGTTGTGCTGTACTTTTCTTTTAACCAAATCCTTTCAGTAATGTGCTGTAGAGCTGCCAAAATTGCCGCTAACGTTAATGAAATCATAACGAAGGTATGCTTTTGCTTTTAATTGCAACATAAGTTTTGTTAAAGCAAAACCACCTGCAGCTAAAATGGAGGTGATGTAGGCATTTGAGTCCCATTCCTATTGTATCTTGTAAGGATTATTGATTGTGCTTGCAGACACAGAGTAGAATCCAGCTCAGAGCTCAGGGAAATTGCAGAAATGCCATGCAGAAGTAACTGTAAGCACACAGAATATTCAGCATCAGTAAAGGCAGCTTCACCGTAATTTATTTTAAATCTGAAATAGTGTTATGTGTTTCTGCTTTACAGTCACTGAATTATGTTGTCTGTGCATTATCTCTGAGTTAGGCAGTCATATAGCTTTCACTACGTGTCTTCCACCAGCTGCAGCTGGTGAAATGAGATGAACTCTTTGTTCATCTAGCTACTTTCTACTCCCAACTTTCAGCTTTCTTGACATGAGTCAGATTTTTAGCTCTCCAAAGGACATTGCAAGCTGGGTGGCAGTACGCGCCGTTCTCACTAAGTTAATAATGCTTCTCTCGCTAGGGCAAAGATGCTTTTATTCTCTCTTCCTAAAGGAAATACGAGGTATTGAGCAGTGTTGATTCCTACTCTTGATGAAATCATGTGCAGTAGGCCTGCTGTGCTACTTCCTAATAAGAGACAAGTCTGAGTGCATTCTTGATTTCTCTTCCTTGCTAGTCCAAAACAAAATCTGTTTTTCTCTTGTCTCCCCAGCAGCTTTTCCTCCTCTGTTACAATTCTGAAGGAGGCACTTGATGCAATTGTTCAGATCCTTTAATCTCATTTTTGTTCTTGTCAGTAGAGTTCCTGCTGGTCCTTTGTTGTGCTTCCAGTTGGTTGAATTTCTCATTCTCAGTCTCACACGACTGACTGACAAGATAGAGTGGTGAAACATCTCAACTGCTCTGAAAGAGACTGTTTGAAACCTGCAGAAACATTATCTGGTAAATGTTTCTCTACGCTCTGTTTCATGTCTTTCAGCAGGAGACTTTGTTTCAGAAGGTCTTCCAAAATATCTTTCTGTCTTATTTTGGGATATTTTATCAGTTTCTTTCTGATTTGGCTACATGTAGGAGGTGCACTTATATCTGAAAACATTCTAGAAACTTTATCAACAGTTGAAGTATTCTGCTTAGAAATTGGATGATCAGGAAACTTCTCTGTTCTTTTTTGTTCCCACACACACACACCAATCCCTCTTGTTTTTTCACCTGCTTCAGCTATCAGTCATTTTGTCTCCACATCTTATGCTTCATCTTGCTTTCAGCTTGTCTGAATTGCAGACCATCACCACCATCTTTTTTCACCCAAGTTTCTGATCTGATTTGCCTCTGCTTTAAGCTTTTGTGATATAAATCGTTCTGTTAATTCCTTTCACTGATCGTTTCTTCCATCTGCCTGCTTGATCTTCTCCTTCTATTCAACTCTCTTTCATTAGCCCTAGTTTCTCACATCTCTGTTACCTAGCCTTAGTCGACCTCAGTAAGCACAACTTCCCCTGTGTTTTCAATGGTACTGATCACTGTCTTTTTTTTTCATTTTGTTTCTCTAAAGCCTCCCACTGAAGTAAATGTGCTTTCAGTTATTGACTTAAGCACAAAGATATCAAGCTCCACATGCGTTACGACAAGACTGTTGTATGTGTGATACTGAACTAGTTTGTGCTTTGGTTTGTAAATAGTTCTGATCAAGCAGGCTAATTCTGTCCTGAACTTACTCATGAAAGCACAGTACCAAGAGGGTAGATCACCTTATGTCAGTGAAAATTTATAAAATAATGAAAATGTATAACATAAAGCTTATTTTTTTTTACCATAAAGTATCATAACGCCATGAAATATTGGTGAGAATTTGAATTTTGTTATGAAAGGAATTACAGTATGCCGGAGATGCAGGATTGGCAGATTGTATGTGATCTGTAAACTGTACCCTGTTGAAATAATTCTTCTGAAATAATTCCCTATCACTTCTAGCTAGAAATGTGGAGGAGATCAGACCTGGGGAACATGTAGGACAAACTGTGGTATTCCTGCTTTTGTGTTGTCACATGAAGGAAGATGGTGTTTTGCATTAAACACTTACAGAGAGTAAGTGAGTTCTTCTTCCTGTGAATGTGTATTTCTTTAATGATGATAACATTGAACAAAATCATAAAAGAATAAAATTTTCTGTCTGAAGAGGAAATGTAAGTCATAGTAAGAAAAAAAGCCAGCTAAGAAGACATGTCAGTAAGAAACAGCATTGAGCTTACTCATGTATTCTTTTCTCAGTCAGAAAAAGCTACTTTTCCCTTTAAATCTTCTTTAAGGTGGAGGCCTAAAGGAAAACATATCAAGTAAAAACATAGTACTTCTATTCAAGTGATAACAACCGTATTCAAACACTGTATTAAAAAGCTTGATTTGGGAAGATACTGTGGTGCCATGGTGTGGCATGTCTGTTTCCATAAAATAGATTTGAACATGGGTTTGTGCCTTAGATAATGCATCGCACCTCTGCAGCTTGTTGCAGAGTTCAACCTGTGTGTACCTGAAATGTTCTCTTTTCATGGTCTATGGATATATTTCATGTAGTAGATCATGATGAAATACTGCTCTAGCCACAAAACCAAAAGTATGTGCAGCTCAAGTGAGTATCTCTTGACCGATGAGGGGAAAAGAAAACAAAGAGAATATTACAATATTTCTGTACATGACAGAGCCAGTCATTCATGTGGCAGATACCACATTATTTATTCAATGTATATTTTGATTGCCTGGTGGAGTTCAGGAATCCTGTGAGTGACATTACCTGAGCGACAGCTCACTGCTGCATCATAATTCTCCAGAAGGATAAAGCCGCAAAGCAAGGAAAAGCCTGAAGTTAATTTGAATAAAAGATAGAGAGAGGCATGTACTTGGGAGCTGCATTCTGTGACAGAGTCTTAATGTTGTGGAAAAATGCTAATTTAATCTGTTCAGTAATGTTGGTGAGCTTTCTAATGTCATTCAATATCACTTTATATTAGCATTTTATCCATTTGAATTCTCTTCATACATAATTATATATTTTCAGGTTCTTTGGTCAGAGAGGTGACACAAACAGAGTGGGAATATGAATGACTGCAAGATGTATTGTGCACAGTAAATGATGATGTCAGCCATTTTTAAAAAGATGATAAATACAAAAACCCCTAGGCAAACTGGTTTTTTTATTCTAAATTCTGAGATGATTCTGCATGAAACCGCAGTGTTGTATTGTAATTGCTTTCCTTTTCCTATATTTTCCTTTTTGATTTTTCAGGAAACAATGAATTCAGTTACTGATTTCATATTTAATAATTTTCATAGAGATCAAAATCCCTTGGACTATGAAGTACTCTTTAGTATGTACTTTGTAATTAGCTGTAAAAATTTACATAATGAATTGAGTAGCTCATTTATGAATGTGATCTGTGTCTGTGTATATGAACTAAGGACTCATGCCCTATGGCCATGATAAGAAAATTCAGTTAATCAATTCCTGTTCTGGAGCCTTCAAGCCTTCCAGTTAGCTCTAGTCAATCATCTGGACAAATTTACCATGCTTAAGAGGTTTCTAAGTGCTACAAATTAAAATATCATTTTTCTTTTGCATGTACTGTTCATACTCACAACTACTAGGGCAAAAATACAAGATTGTGTCTTGTCAAAAATGTAATACAGAATACCTTGAGTACATTCATGCCCAGGTATGGTATAATCTAAGGAGAGCAGTATTTCTCATTTTGAGCTGTTGCCTCCAAACCTGTGCATCTGAGTTTTTTTAACTTTTATGGTATTAAGCAGCATTCAGTACTCACAGGCCATAGTGTGGCAGTGGTTGCCTCACAGACAAATTGCAGCCATCACAGTTGTTTCCTACAACTGACAAGTCAGTGGAAAAAGCCTGTAGCATCTGAGATGGCACAGTCCAAGGATGACACAACTGTTGACCAACTTACTTTGACAATTTCTCCGA
>JBCJKH010053216.1:10232-29841 GCA_039877255.1 Loriculus beryllinus | reverse complement strand
AGCAGGTTCCTGAAGAGGCCAAAGTCTGCTCTGTTGAAGTCCAGGGCAGTGACCTTGCTGCACGCTCTTCTCACTGTCCTGAGGATCTTTAATTCGACCATCTCATGATCACTGCAACCAAGGCTGCCCTGGAGTGTCACATTCCCAACCAGCCTTTCTGTGTTGGTGAGCACGAGGTCAAGCATGGCACCTCTCCTTGTTGGCTCCTGTATTACTTGCAGAAGGAAGTTATCTTCCACACAATCGGGGAACCTCCTGGATTGCTTGTGCCAGGCTGTACCGTCCCTCCAATATTTATCAGGATATCTTACGACTTCTGATTTGAACGCTGAATTCTGCCCCACATCCTCATGAGATTCAGCAGCTCCCAGGATGGTCCAAGTAAGCATTTGGATTTCAGATCACTTTCAGAAGTTCTCCGTTAACAGGCTGCTCTCAGATTTAAGCATGGAGCTGTTTGTTACTGCCCTGATGCAGGACTAATCCTTTAAATAATGAATGTAAAACAAAACACACACATATCCTTGGGTATATGCAAAATAAATAGAGAACATTTCTGGCATTTTCACCATAACAGGAAGTATATGAATACCACTCTACAGTAAGATGACTGCAGCTGGTTAAAACTTGCTTTTTTCCCATAATATTATCCTAGTGTTTGATAATTCATTTTAAGAGAAAAATATGTCAAGTGAATTTGGATATGTTGGAAATTTACATTTGAGCTCCATTCTACATAAAAGTCCTTCTAAAACCCTTGAATATAAATGAATCTAAGTTATTTCCGTAACATGTTGAACCATTATGCCAACGAATGAAAAGCTCCTCCTAATGCTGTCAATTTATGTTCCAGACTCTGTAACAGAAGAGTAATTTCACTGCAAAAGTTTCCAAACCTCGAATACTCAGATGCTGTATGTTAGTCTACTTTAACACGATTTTTACTTCAGCTTGTGCTGATAAAGCTGCACCTTGCTGTAAATATTTCTGCAGTGATGGAGAATTTCTGTTAACCACTTTCATGAACAGTCATGTAAGATTCAAAAGAGGGACTATTTCTGATTTTACCCATCCAAAACAATAACCCTACCAGGTTTATCAGTAAATATTCTTAACATTTTTTCAGAAATTACCTGTGACACCTCCAGTATGTTTTCACATACAAGGAGCAATAACATTGTCACTAGTGCTTCATATAATGCAGAATTATATTTATTACAAATCTGTGATACGCTCCTATCCATTAGCCTAAAACTAAAATCAGGAAGGCTATTTAAAATATATATCCAGCTGAAATCATCTGCATCCTAAATCATCAAATGCAGCTTTCTTAACCACTTGAACAAGATGTGATAAACCCTTCCACCAAGTGGCTAATGAAACGTTTACCTCCACTTTGGGGAATCTGATAGCATGGTTCAGGTTAAACATCTACCATTTACCCATTTTTTCATGATTACCATAGCAGGTGAGGTACCCATTATGCAAGAGGTCCAAGAGGACCTCTTGGGTAAAGTGAGGAGGGTGAGAGGCTGAGGGCAATGAGTCCAGCCAGGATTTCGCAACAGAGCTGCCTATCACCAAAAAGGCCAGTTCTTGTCTCACATCTGGATGTAGGGTCAGCTGTCTCAGCAATGCTGCCCTCAGGGTCTGACCATGATTTCGCTCTTTGCTGCAAGAGTACAAGTGGGAGGCTCTGTTCAATCTCTCCCATCACCATTCTCCAGTTGCTGCCTGAGCAGGAAGATGCCCATCCCCAAATCCCTTCTCTTTTTCCTTTAGAACAACACCAAGGAATCAAGACTCCAACCAGTCTGCCTTCCCAAAGGAGGTATGAGGAAACTCAGTTCTGCTGTCACAATAAAGCCTCCAGGAGTCAATATTTCACCAGTAGTCTTCTTCTTCACTCAGCAATCTTCTTTCTTATCTTTGCATGCACAAATATTTTGGCATAAATCCATTTGTATGGAAACTATCTTCCATGGGCCAGATGGCCTTTTTGTGCATTTTAGCAATACTGCCAACAATCTGGGGAAATGGGCAGAAATTAAATTTCTTTTCACAACTCCTAACAGTGCATTTTAATGATACAAGGCTTCTAAAACTCATATCCAATCAGATGGAACAAGGTTGGTTGGAGTTTTCTGAAAAAACAAAGAGAATATTCATGAAGAAGAGGAAGGTATATGACACCCAGACTGTCCACCATCTCTCATTGCTTTTGGTACACTTTCAGAAAGAAAATTGAAAATGAGCTTACTTTTGCTTAAAGATTTTTCAGCCAGCATCATGCATTAGTTCCCAGACTAGATCATCACAAAAAAATGCCTGAACTATCAAGTGTTATAAATGCCTTAAACCAGTATAAAATATCTGAAAAATCTTAAGTTTTCCTAAACTTTAATATGTCTAAAACGGGCAGGTAGCAATTCTGATGGGTGCAGAAGAAATGGTGAAATCAGGGAACAAAGCCCTGACTACCTGAAAAAAAAAAAAAAAAAAAGAAAAAAATAGCCTTAAGAACCCAACAGTACCCCAGGGTCTGATTTGTTGAAACCATTTCAGTTTAACACTAAATTATCTAGATTTTAAAAAGGCAATACAAATAAGATATGATCAAGAATAACAGGAAGAATATATTTGTTTAGGATATTAATGTAGACATTTCCTGCAATTCAGCAATTTGTGAGCAACAAAATAGGTCCCATATGCATTGAGCTTTTGACCTGCAATACAGCTATAAAGATACCTTTGAGATTTGTCTGTTCGCCTGGAGCTAATCTTCTGGCTTGATTCCTGAAGTTTGTTGAAGAGCATTGTATGTATTACATGATAAACACCACGTAGAGAGCTTTCTGAGAAAGCTCTGCCTCAGAAATAAAATAGTGACGTTTTAAATGCCAAGGATTATCAACAGGTGGAAAATAATAAGTTAAGATATCACTCTGTTGGGATTTCTTTAATGCCTTTAATCCAGCAATGAAAATTGAGGACAGATGTGTATGGTTGAATAAAAAAAAAGGGAGAAGTCTGATTCTTTAGCAAAAAATCTAGGTGAATCCTTTCCACATACCATTTTTCCTGAAGAATGTTTAATATCCATTTACTCAATATGTATATAAATCCTGAAGTACCTAGGGAATAAAAAACGTTCTTGTTTCTAACTTGATTGGAATTGGAATTACTAGTAATTCTATGAGAAAGCTTGTAGTCAGGAGATCTGTGGACTGATGTCTTAACTAAAGAGGTCCAGGGAAAAGAATTAGAATTAATCACAGAACTTCTGAACACCTAGCCAAATCCACTTCCAAAGCTTTGGAGATTTGTCTATTCCTATTCAAATATGACAAGACCTGCAATGGAAAGGCATTTCACACCAAGCATTCTTAAGTCTGCAGAGTGTGGAGATGCCCTCAAACCCCTGCACTTAAGCCATCCTTAGTCTGGACTAAAGGACTTCAGACTGCAGGGTGACTGCCTGCTTCCACAGAAGCTGGTGGGAAAGCTCTCACTGACTTCTGTGGATCCAGAATTTCAGACTAGGGTTCTCTATCACCATTTATGCACAGCATACTGCTGCTTACTTACATTTCCACACATGCACACATGACTGCACTGATTTCTTATTAAGCTGTACTATGGACTGGAATATTACTGGCAAAAGAGAAAAATCATTGAGTTTCTAAGGCAGCAAATTTCCTGAAGTCCAGCAAAATCAAAATATTGGCATCCTAACACGGCTGCTTTGGACTTGTGTTTCAGCCAAAGCTAGGATCTGCTTTGCTTCCTGGTTAGCCTTAAAATGGGAAGCTTTAAGGGCAACAGTATGTCTGTGTAAGAGCCAAGGGCAGGGCTTGTCACGGTATGCTGGTTTTAGCTAGGCTAGAGTTATTGTTTTTCATAGTAGCTAGTGTGATGCTCTGTTTCTGATTTGTTTTTCATAGTAGCTAGTGTGATGCTCTGTTTCTGATTTGTGATGAAAACAGTCTTGGTAATACAGGGGTGTTTTTGTTATTGCTGAGCAGTGCTCACACAGTCAAGGCCTTTTCTATCTTTCACACCTCCAGTGAGTGAGCTGGGGGTGCACAAGGAATTGGGACGGGACACAGCTGGGACAGCTCATCCTAGCTGAGCAAAGGGATATTCCATACCACATGGCATAGTGCTTAGCAATTTAAAGTTGGTGGGGAGAAAAAGGAAGGTTGGGACATTCGTAGTGATGGTGTTTGCCTTCCCAAGTAATTATTACACGTGATGGGGTCCTGCTTTCCTGAAGATGGCTGAACATCTGCCTACCAAAGGGAGCTGGTGAATGAATTTCTTGGTTTGCTTTACTTGCACACACAGCTTCTGCTTCACCTATTAAACTGCCTTTAATTCAACCATGTGTTTTTCACTTTTACTCTTCCAGTTGTCTTCCGCATCCCTCTATGGGGAATGAGTGAGCAGCTTGTGGTGCTTAGCTGCTGGCTGGAGTTAAACCAGAGTGAGGATGGGAGTCCTTCTGCCCTTGCTACAATCTCCTGCATCAGTCAGTGGTCTAACTTCAGAGATCAACTCCATTAGCATGCACACCACCTGTACAAGTTTTATTTGTAGAAGTAGAAAATGCATAGGTTCTCTACTTGGGAAAAGAAGAGGGTATGCTGTTCAATGCATTCAAATTAGACTGCCTTTATGGACAGAAGTCCTGCTTGTGTGATAAAAGGCAGGGCATTTATCAATGTTCCTCTTTCCTATTGCTATTCAATCCTTTATAAAACTCAGCCTGAAAACATCTGCTGAAACTTTCTTCGTCTTATAATTTATCTATTTGCAATGAAAAAAGACTTTGGATAGAGCTAAGCCATTTTCTTCTTTCATTGTTAATACTGACTTTGCTTTCCAATTGCTGAAATCTGTCTGCAGCTCACTGCTTTCCTTTCTGAACATGTAGTTCCAAGACCTCCTTTTTTAACCAAAGAAGATTCACCTGGGGACTGTCTCCTAGGAGATTAGATGAAGATTAAAGCAGAACACCACATTTTAATCAGATTTTTGCACTTTGCATATAAATAAATTGTCATGTAACAATGAAGATCTTTCTATTAATAAGAAAATGTATTAATGTTAAATGGAAAACACTAGCACTATTGTCTGGCAGACATTTAGACCTTATTAAAAATTGAAGCAATCAACAAGTTCACAGTTATACCAGAGTGGGAATCTGATTTAAATAGAGTTTTGATCTAAAGCAATACCACTAACATCTTTATCTGCAAAAATAAGCCAATGACTAGTACTTATAAGACAGTCTTGTATGCAACACTTTGGCTAGGTAAATACAAGATAAACTAACTGAACTAAACCTAAAAATCCTATTTAGTGGTTTTATTACATTTGCTGGGGTTTATTTCATTTTCCATTTGACAAAAATTTCTGTTAAGTAGAAAGATCCTGCTGATGGAAAAAATATTAAAATAGCATATATTTTTGAAAAGGGTTTTAAAATGTGGTAGAGTTCTTGTTAGCATGAGGGTTATGAAGTTGGCATTATAGCTTTTTTACCTGTTTTTTTTATGATCTCTTCATAACTACTGTTGGATTAAAAGGGATTTTACTTTGCATTGGCTGTTTTCCCTCTGCAGAATTGGCTTCCTATGCCTGTTGCAGTTTGAAACAAACCCTGTTCTGAACAGAAATTTCAAACTTTCCAAATCACATTAGGAAGGAAGAACTTAGTATCAAAAGGCCAAGCTGCCACTATTTCTTCCTGATGACTCTCATTTAACAGCCATTAAAATGCAAATAGAACTATGATTTTCAGATAACAAAATTAACATTAACAGCTGGAATGATTGATTAAAGGTCATGGCAACTGTATAACTTAATTTCTTATATAATTGTGTTCAATTTTCTCCAGATTGTTTGGATTTGTGAATTAATTTTTGCTGTTGCTGAACACTGACAGATGCATTTATTGGTCTCTCATTTTTGTTAATATCTTCCTGTGTGGATGATCCCCTTCTTTCCAGGAACCAGAAGAGTACCCAGAGGGGACACTCCAGAATTACTATCTTCAACTAACAGGTTTTGCAGCATATTAGCAGATCTCTCAGAAGTATTTTATTGACCCAGACAAGACCAAAATGACAATTAATGTGTAGCTAACAAGTTACTCTTCCCGGAGCTTTCTTATGCATTTCTTTACAGAACAGAATAAAAATGGCACATAAGTTCTCAAGAGGCTTTGAGCTAACAGTTCAGATCCTATCTGAGCAGACCATCTTAGATCTGTCTTGCTTTAATGGATGAAATAAGCTACAGGTAGACAAACTTTCATATTACTTTAGAGTCAAGACATCGATAGGATGAGAAAGGTAAGTTTTCAGGCAGCACCTGCCTGTACAAATCTTAAGATGTGCGAAAATGGAACTCAGCTGTAATTCTTATTCTATAGCAAGAGTCAAAGTCATTTTTCAAAAGTTCTCAGGGCAAGATCTGCAAATACATGCCACCCACAAATACAGCCAGAATTTGAGAAGAATTCAGCTGAAGTGTTTGAGCTTTTTTGAAATCTGCTTGCTTATTTCAGTGCTTAACTGGCAGCACATCTAAAATCCCTGTCCCAGTGGCAGGTGTTAAGCATTTCCGAAAATATGACCCTAGAGAATATGACTTAAGGCCAGAGAGAGTCTAAACCAGCATAACTCGTACCTGATCTCACTCCCACATCTCAGCAAGAACATGACATCTGTTCCAACGCCTGCACCTCTCCCCAGTGAGAGCTCCCTTCACCATCCTCAGTTGCTCAGTCCCAAGTCTGTCGATTAAGAAGTGCCAGTGTTTGTGTCTACTGGGAGGCAGATGAGATTACCAAAATATTTCTGCATTTAAAAAGATCACAGGAGTGTGCCAGTCTGAAATTAAGGCAAGACAAAGTGGTATGGAGATATAAGAACATATTTTATTTTGTATTTCCCTTAGTACTGCTCGGGACAGACCTCTTTCAGGGCCATTGAGACATTCTTGCCTGACAAAATCCTTGGTTTTGGAAAAATGCAAGGCTGTGCTGATGCATCCATTCCCAGGGGCAAAGAGTAGCTTCTGAAGCTTCTCCTCTTTCTGCTGAAGTCTGATATAGAGTATTGGGGAAGGTTTACGGAGCACAGGGGAGGCAAAGAGCCCACCCTGTGTGTGCCTGCAGGCGACTTCCAATCCCACACTGGGCTTTCGAGTCCTACATTTTCCTGACAAACTCCCTCTCACAGCCTCTCCTGTCAGGAGATAAAGCAGTTCTAGAGCATGTGCATCAGGGCAGGGAGTGTTGTAACAGCAGTAAGCTAAGCAATCCCCCTCATGGGAGAAGAAGCTGGATAGTTTTTACTTATGTAGGCTTCCACAGCCCTTCAAGTATGAAGATCTAGCTGTAAAAAATCCAAGCTACTTCAGTAATGCCTAAAGGTCTAATTGCTGTTAAAATCAGGAAACGGAGAGCCTGGAATTACCCTGTTAGGCAAACGACAGCAAACAGGAATTAGAATGGTTACTCTTCCACAGGCAGATGAAAGGACTGAAATGAAATTAGCCTTTAAAGTTTCGTCACAGATGGCAGGATAATGAGTCCTCTTCTTTTTAAATGAACTAGTGTTCTCACAGCAAAAGTCTCATCTCAAAGCCACATCACTGCTCTCATAGCCATTATTCTCTGCTACCCAGCTTCTGCCATGCCCTATACATGAGAGAGAAGAGAGTATCTTGACACATAGGAGAAGAGGATTTTACCTTGTGGGTTTATAACTAGCACACGTAAAGACCTGAACTTCTGCCCTTGAAATTCTTTGTTTGTCAGGCAAATACAGATTGCATGAAGAGCATGACAAAAGCAGTCCCATAGCCATTGTCCACATAGCATTATCCCAGTACAGAAGGAATGTCTTTTGTGAAGAGAAGGTAATTATTTTCAGGCGCACTAAGTCTTGATTTCTATAGTAAAATTGCCAAAGGCAGACATCAATATATGTTATAATGGACTTGGCTGCTCCCACATTCCATCTTTTACATGTGCTATTCAACAGCTGTCAGATGGGTTCCTTTTGGGTTATACAACGTTATCACAGATAAACCAGCCTCTCTTCATGTGAAATTCAAATAAATCAGTCACATTTTTCAGAAGTTCATTAACATATATAGAATTCCACCCTTTTAAGAAATTAAATGTTATTGTCATACATACTTTTCATTATGTAGCTGTCAGAGAATGTTAGTAAAGTACCACAGTGGCCTTAGTTCACATCAGTGTAACTTTTAGACCTATTTCACATTATACCTCTTTTTAATATATATAAATTGTATTTTTCAAAATAAATTTTTAAAATATCAATTATTAATATAGAAGGAGAATTGTTCTGTGTAAAAATAGCTTTGAATTTTTATAGTACTGCAGTTAGTGGACAAAAGAATATTGTCCTGAGAATAGTGGCCCAATAATGTTTCACATGTAGCAAATAAAAGACAGTGAGAGCACCTAAAAAATGCCCAAAAGGAGATGGTTCAGGAACACATTAAAACGTAAAGAAAGCTGTCATTTCAGGGCATGAGATCATTACTGGATAACACAGAATTTTCTCTAACTGCAGAGCAATGCTTTGGCTAATATCAGTACAATACAGTAAGACTGTAAAATACCAATTCATACCAATCAATCATACCAATTCAATGAAAATGTCCTTTTGGCTTAATACATCTGAGCAAATGATTCATCATTTGCAAATATGGTAAGACTAAAATTATGCAAAAATGTGCAGTTATATATCTACATATATTTGAAAAACTGGAATGAATAATTAACTGCTAGTAGAGCACTGCTGTGGAGCCAGAAATATGGATGATTCAGACCCAGAAAGGGAAGTTTTTAATATCCCAATATGAAATACAATAACATTTTGATATGCATGTTGACAATGTTCCTCTTTCTTCAGTCACAGTTTTGCTAAGTTGCACTAGTACTGAGCCCCTGGCAAAACTGTTTCCTTCATTATGTAAGTGATAAGTAGCCATATTATTATTCATTGAGATTCCCTGAATGGTTTTATTTTTGCAAGCACCTGCTTGCTTTTAAATGTGCTTCTCCCTTTGTTTTGCCAATATATTCAGTACCTGTGGGTTTTCTGCGTATGTGGAGGAAAGTTTTCATATGGCATGCATTTGGGGGGTTTGGATGTGTTATTGCTTTTCTTCAGTACTCTTACATATTTCATCAATACTCCTGCAATATCCCTCTAATTGAATCTATAAGTCAGAAGTTTAAGTTTAAGCTTATCATCATCTTGTTGCTACTTGCTTTCGATTAAGATAAAACCCCCATATTTTTGTGTTGTTTGTAGTGGTTCATATTTCTGTAATTGTTCTTATTTTCATATAAGGTTTTGACACTCTTCTGATACACTAACTGAAGCCTCACAACCATTCCAGAATGAAATGAAGGCTTCAAAGCAGAAAACTTACCTAAATTTACAGACAAAGTGGGGACCAGACTTGAGTTTAGATGCCCTGGTTTCAGTCCCACCCCGCTGAAGCCTGCAGATGATCTGTCATTGATTTCCTTTGGCTTTTGATCAGTCTCTGTATCATCTCTCTCTTCCCACTCTGACTTCATATGGTTCATTACTGTAATCTTGATAGGGGTTATGAACTTCACTCTTTTCTAATATTGCAGTTAGTGCACTCTCGTGTTATGAGAGTCTTCAACTACTAGATAAAAAAAAAGTAGTAACTGATCCTTGCATGGATGGAAACAACCCTGGCTTAAATGGAAGATACTGCAACCACAACAAGTAATGCAGATAATGTAGGAGCGTGCATTTTGCTATTTACTGCTAGTTAAAGCTGTTGAAGCTTTCTTTCACTTTGCTGGTAGTTCTGAAGCTGATCCTTCCTCTGAGTGCTAAACTGTTCTTGCAAGTAGAGAATACTTGCAAGTATTCTCGACTTCTTCCCTTGTTATTATTTGACTACAGGTTTCTTGAATGTATGCATTATTTCAAACACTATGTTGAATACTTCCTCAAAAATAATTCCCTGTCTGCCATTTATGCTTGAGTAATCCATAGGAGGGATTCACTGTTTGAAATATCATGTTCGAACTCTCTGGACTGAGCATATAATTTTGTTGGCATGTCCTTATGCTCTGATTACATGTCATAACTCTTAGATTAGTATTCCAAATTTAAAAGCTTACTTTTTAAATATATTTATTTCAGTTGTGAATTTAATAATCAATTTATTAAAATTGACTTAAAATACGAGCTTTCAGTAAGCAATCTTGCCAGAAAGTTCAATGAACAAAGTTACAATCTTGAATTACTTTTCTGGCTGGAAAGTTTTAAACAGAGTTTAAAGAGTCAAATAGCAAGGTTGTTAATATACATAGAAAAGTTTTAGGGATATTAACCAAACCGTCTTAGCTATCTAAAGTACCAAAACCACTATTAGAGATTTCTATGCTGGCTCTAAGAAAGAGGACAGAGGACATTTTTTTGCAACAGATTCCTCTGCAACATGAATTATATAAGTGCCTTAGAAATACAACTGAATCTTTTGACATTACAGAAATGGGATCAGTGTGATTTGATTCTTCTGTCTAAAAAAATTGCACTTGCAGAACATAGAGAACCTAAGAGCTTTATGAAGCCCTATCTTGGGGAATATATACTGATAACATTAAACCAATTTTTTCATAGTGGCTCTTGCAATTGGGAAAAGACTGTATTTGTGGGTGAGAGAGACAGGAGCCAATGAGAAAAGAGGGAAGTTCTCCGAACATTTGTTTCAAAGCCAGTAACGCCCCTGTGTTTTACACTTAGAGAAAATTTCTTTGAAGTTCAGACTATCACTTAGTTGTATGCTTCCACCATATTTTGAACACTGAAAGGATATTAAGTATTACTGTCACACAACCAGTGATTATTAACAATAACAACAAGCAAACCTAAATTTGATTCATACGATTTGCCACTCTGACATATTTGCTGTCAGTAAATATTCATGCAGTCAAGCTTCACTTCCACAGATGTTCGAAGCATTGATTTTCACCTTTGAATTCTGAGATATTCAAAAAACAACAACAACCAGAAAAAACACATTTAAGTTTGGTTGTTATAATTTTCATTGACATAGGTGATTACCTTTGTCACTCAATCAGAGAGCAGAAACAATGCATACGACTTACATAACTAACATCAGGCTGGAAAGTAGGGAATGTTTGCAACACCTCTTTGTGAGCTAGTCCAACACAGAAAGATTTTGGGAAGAAAATTCTAACACATGAAAACTAGACCCCACTTACTCCCTTTTGTTCATCAATCTTTCTGTGGATTAACAGAAATGCTGCTAGAGCTAGCCACAAAGTAGTCAATCATCCTTCTAATTTCCTTAAAATTTCTAAAACAACAGGGTTTCTCCATGCTGCTTAATAAAGACTGAGCTCCCAAAGGATCCTGTGTCTCAGCCTTGCAATTGGCAGGGGCTAGGAGCCACTAAAGCTGTTTGAAAAGAGGCAGCTGCTGGCACCACGTAACTTGCCATGACCAGCTGGTCCCATTATGCAAACAAGAGTGTCCCTTGGCAAAGCAATCCAACAGGCTCCAGAGTGTATGGCTGTATTTCAGCTGGTACTTTGAATGAAAATCAAAAGTTGGTGAAAGGAAAAGGTGTTATGTATAAGTAGTTTTCACCTATCCTCTCTCTGGTGTTGGTGGGTGAATGTCACTCCAACCTTTTTCTGGAAAAGACAGCTATTAATTGCAAGCATCAAAGGGTTGTCCTGCAAAGCCATCATGGACCAGTGCTGGTCTCAGAAGTGAACTGTTTTTTGAGTGCCTTGTTTGTGATTGTAGTCACAGTGATCTGTTAATTTTCTCTTGCAAAATACCTTAAAACCATTTCATTCTCCTGTGAGGCTCTTCCAGAACTGCTAACAAGTGCAAATATGTGATGATCAACCTTCCCCAGACCAAATAAACTCCAGACAAGCTAATATAAAGGCAATATTTTAGTGGAGCAGTAAGACACTCATTGATCCCCCTTCTCAGTTTCCAGTGTACAGATTAAGCAAATACTAAAAGTAATGGTGGCAATAAACAGTGTAGTTTGAATGAAAAACTCAGATACACAGAAAAAGCAAGATGTAGTAGAGGTGTGGACTCAATGAACAAGATTGTCCTTTTCCTGCCTCTAATGATCTCATTTTTAAATTATATTTTCAAATTACATTTCCCTAACAATCCCATATCTCCCCAAATACAATTACCAGAGCTGCCCTAGAGAGTTATTCAAGCAGACCGCAGTGGCTTCAACAGACCTGTTGGCAAACCCATCATCAGCATAATTTTGTACAAATTGCTATCAAGAACCAAGATGCAAATTCCTTACACAGAGTAGGACTAATCAATAGGAGCTCTCAATGTTTTGCCTCAGACCACTCCACAGACAGGTTAATACCAATAATGCAGAAGAAAATGCATTCCAGCATTTCAGTGTTAACATCCATTTTTTTCCTGTCACTGTCCTGATCAGTAAAGGCATTTTGTTTATTTATGCAGCACAACAGGCATCTGGCACCTCAAAGAAAAGAAAAATATAACCAGAAGATCAAGATTCTTGCTCATGGAGCTTTCAGGAGCCACTGGAGCACTATCCTCTGCCTCTCCCAAGCATCAGTTCAAATTCTGTTACCACTTAAGCATCTGAAACCAGGTTGTGATACTTTACACTGAGTATGTCTAACACTAGGTTCTCCAAAGAGTGTATTGTCTTTGGTTTAAGAAAAAAAAAAAAAAAAAAAAAAACAACAAACTGACTATTCTGTTATGAAAATAACTAGGTGTTAGTTATGTAAAATATTATAGCAAATACATTTCTTGGACATGATATAGTAATTTTTCCTTCTTTCATATGTGAAGTAGCTCCTTAGATCCAAAATAAAGCCTTCTTAAATATATGAAACTCTTTGCTTGCTCTTTCTTTACTTACCACCATTCATAAGTCATAATGTAATGATGCTGTTCCCTGTAGCTTCAGACTGAAAGATGCTTTTCACTTTCACAACAAATTTTTAGATTCTGAAAATTCTGAAGCTGGTGATTTTAAACCTCCTACTTACATTGAAAGTTGCTGAGCATTCGGAATCAGTCTCTGCAATGGTTACCTTCTTCAAGTCTTTCTCATATATCAAGGTATAGAGTCTTCTCTTTAAAAGGTGAAAATTAGGCTTTCTTTGTATATTTACAGCTAAAGGGCTTTGTTATCAAACAAAGCTAAAAAACAGTACAATTCGACTGGGTGTTTAAGAGAAGCTCTTTATTGGATTAAAATTAAGGGATTGTTTTTAAAAAATATGAACTGCTGAGTGGTATCACAGCTAGAGATTATACCACTGCTGGAGATATGCTACAGCAAAATCAGATAGCAATCAGAAATCATGTCTACTCTGAAAAATGGATGAGAATCCAAAATCTGCGAGAGCAGCAGTGAGAAACACACAATTTAGTGTTTGATTCTCTGACACTTCAGAGCCACCTTCTCTTTATAAACCTGACAGACGTTCTCTAGTAAAAAAAAATTCTGTAGGTCCATTTCGCAAAATTGTGTGTGGACCAAAATAACGAAAGCGAAAAATGGCAAAATAAAGCAGAGTTTAATGGAGCTGTTGCAAGGATGGGAAAAGAAATGGATGAAAGCATTTTTCTAGGAAATAAAGGTGCATAAAATAGCTGTGAAGGCTTTTATTTTCTAGTAAAACACACGGTTGCTGCTGACAAAATAACCAAATCTGAAAATATTCCTTTTCAGCCTTCAAAACATTTGTTCTTTGGCTTACAAATCCCAAAAACATCCTCTCCATCTTAAAAGTTTTCTAAGGAATCCTTCTCTTTTTTAATTTCCTATGGGAAAAAAGCTTCTGTCAAGGTATAAAATATTTTATATTTCCCACATTTAGTGGGAACAAACAAAAAGGCAGCTTTCTTGTGAATACTTTCAAGCTTCTGGCTCTCTCTGCCTCCTGTTCTCACTGCAGAAGGACTAGCCTCATGGGAAATTTTCCTCTGACCTCAGCTTTCACATTCCACCTCTTTTGCTCCTCTGTTCACAAAGAGGTTTGACCTCCCCATCTCCTTGCAAGGTGGTCTTCTTGTTCCTCTCACAGCTGTCACAAGACAGGTATTTCTGACGTGCTCTCATTGCCTACAGCTTCCCTTTCTGTTCGAGAAGAAAAGCTGCAGAAACACTTGCCTGTCTGCATCAGTTTGACACTGAGTAGTGGACGGAGCACAGTGCCTTGTGATAGGTGGCATCACATATGGGATGAAGGTGTGGGGCAGGCCAGGGATCCAGTGGAGGAGCCACTGCTTCCCAGCTTTGAAGGACCTTCCTGCTGACATCTTCAAAGAGGGATGGGCTTGTATTCACTACTTGTATCACTTCAGTAAGATCTTCTATTAAAAGGTCTTTGTAGAAAATGCTGGTGTCAACATCCCTGGCACCCAGAGGTGTCACACTTTAAGGACAGAAGCACGATTTTTCTAAAGCAACTTGGAGGTAAAACACCAGTCCTGCATTAAAGATGATGGCTGTCTTCTAATCTCACTCTGTGTGCAGAACTGACAAGCCAAAAACTGATGAAGCAAAAGAAGACATTTGTCTAAAAGGTCAATTGTTTGCTGATTGTCACACTTCTTGAAGCCTCCCTCAAATCCTCAGGCATGGAATAGCTGTCAGGTCCTGGACCAGTTGAGTCTCCATCCTGGCAGTCCTTCTATCCACACAGCTCTACAAGCACACAACACTAAACAAGTATCTTAGGCCTTACATGTCCTCCCATGCAGTCTTGTTCTTCCTTCTTCCTTTCCCATTATTTAATAAGCTCCTGGATTTGACAAATATTATCCCTAAACAGATGTCAGTACACTGAAAATTAACAAAACCGATGTGGAGAAAGTATCAGGATATTGTCGTATTCAACAGGAAATGAATACAATCCCTCAAGTCTCTTTGATGTCATTAATATTTGCAAAAAATATTAATAGTGACAATTTATATGATGATTTAACTGCATTATCAAATCAATCTATTCTCTCACATCTAATTGGCCTCATAGAACAATAACGTTACCACACTGAAAAATTTCAGTCTCATTCTATATACTTTTTCACCGTGTATCTGGACTACTTCTGTGTTTGGCAATGATGTACTACAGAAGGTTTCCCTCTAAAAACCTCTCACTACTGCCTCTTACAATATTTATATTGGGACATCAATTTCCCAAGACTGTTTTAAATTTTGTAATTCCGTTCCATCAGAAATACAGTGCTCATATCCAGAAGCTTCTCTTGAGTAGAAATGTTTTCCAGATATGTTACTTTAAGTGCCTTTCTTCATTCTGTCCTTAAGTCACCCCCAAGTTTTACTTCTAGAAGTATTGTTCTTCATTCTTCTCTGTTTCTTTAATTTCATTTTCTTGCTGAAATTTGATTATGTGCTTCTGCGGGGAGAGTATTTTAGAAATGCATTCTTTGAGGACAGGAGAAAATTACTAGTTTGCACAAATAGTGAGGAAAAACTTGCACTCTTTATTCAGGAAAAGACCTAATGACTTCAGTAAGAGGCTTGCTAAAATGTAAAGTTAAAGGTACTGTATTTCGGAAGTCTGCTTAATCTGACTCCACCCCACCACAACATCCTGAAAGATCTCCAGTGTTGACACATAAACTTGATGCCAAAGACTTAAATCTGCATGATTAGCTTCAAGCATATGCATAGTTAATTCAGGAATTTCAATACTTGAAGGGATAAACCAGGACAACTCTTACTGTGATTTGTACCAACGTGTGTCAATATGCAGTCTGTCCTGATTTAAGATCCCAAAATAAAATACTACATTTTGATCCAGAGTGGAAAACTTTGATGTTTTTGTAAAAGGAAAAAGGCAGTTAAATCATTTATTATTTCAGCAGCACAGAGTATTCCCTTGTTCCTTCCAAAAAGGTCCTATCTGATTTTGGGCTGGGGATTTAGACTAAAGGTGATAACTATTGGCATGTTCCACATATGCAGAATGTTTAATGTGAATTCTTGGGGCCAGATCTGCATGCATAGCTGCAGCTATATATTAGGCCTATGGCTTGAACTCAATCATTTCAATAAAATCATACACTTAAAAGTCAGACCCTGGGTATTTAGAGCAGGTTATGCAAACGGCTGTTAAGTGCTGTTGAGAATTACCCTTTCTGCATCAGCCAAGAACTTGAGCTCCTATGCCGTCAACAGATGCTTGTTTACATAAACTCCTTTATGATATACCCTGTAAAACATATTTGGGCAATGTGTTCAGCGTTTTAACAATCTGCTTTAATTGCATGAAAACTTATAATTATTTTTAAAAGATTTCCATTATTAAATAATTGACTTGAATCCGTGCAAGCTGATGGAAGTCCTGTCAAAACAAATATCCACACTCAGGTTAGCAATACCTGAAGCAATAGCTCCTTAGAGAAATGGTGACCTTATTGATGATTTTCAGTGATGCAAATGGTATCACTATGCTACTGCTAAGACTAAGTTACATCATTTTCTCAGCAGTGCCTATGCAATGTAAGTCTAATTCATTTTCTGCCTTATTGCCTGGCTGTACCTCAGTTTTGTGTTATATCAGTTTATGTACCCTTGTGGAATGTCATCATTCATGATCAAAAAAGGTGGAAGTACCAAGTTTGAAATGGCTTGATCAAATCCAGATTCACCTTCTGAATTTAGCTCTACACAGCAGTAAAGAAGTGATGTATTTCCCAGGCACAAGCTTGTGTACAGTGTCAGAGTGCCTGTTAGTATCAGGGAAGCAAAATATAAGAGCACTTTAATTCTTTAAGAGAGCCATTACAAAGTTAGGGAACATATTGTAAGACTATACTAAGAATGCTTGAAAGTGGAAATGATTGTAAGAGCTTAGTTCTAACCTTAGCTCTCTTCCACAGCAACATCAGGCTTTCAGACCTCCTCTTCGTATACCTTTTCATCTGTTACACAGAATCTGCTAGGAGGATTCTCCATGATCCTTAGAAGTAAAACAGAGGATTCAAAAACTGTGCCAATATAGGAATGAGATTGGATTTTTCCCATATAGAGCAATTCCAAATTCTCTGAGAGCAGGTATGCAAAGCTTGCTGCTCAAAACCAGTGGCAGAGTAAAAAGTGTATCCAGCCCTGGATGACTGCATCATCAAGAAATATCTGAAAAGACAACCCTCCTCCAAAGCAGTTGGTTTCCTAAGACCCAGTAAACATCAGACTAAATTGGCCCAGGCAGGAAGGAATGTGCTGTGAACATGATTCCCACAATTATTACTGAAACAAAAAACAAAGATCTGCAAATAATTTCCTTTGAACAGTAATTTTCTGTTTTCTTGCCTGACATGTGGCATATCTGTCAGGTATGTGCTGTTCAGAAATAGATAACAAAAGCAGGTGTATAGAGAGGAAGGAGGCTTTTGTAACATGGTAAGTGAAGCAAAGTAAATAATATCATCCGTGATTTTCAGTGTTTTGTTTTTTCACAATAAATTCTTCAAACAATGAGGATTCTTTAACTTTCTTATTTCATATTACCTCCCAAAGAGGTACATTTTTCTTTTTAAAAGAGGGAAAAGGTAGATAGATATGCCACCTTAGTTCTCTAAAGCATTAAGCATTTTCTTTTCGAGCGATGTTGGTCAGCTGTAATTTGCCAGCCAAGTCACCTGATTTGCACTGTCCTTGTTTTATAGCTGAATCCAGGTGTGAGTGCTCCCAGCATGAATAGTGACAGATGAGTGTAAAAAATTGCTTCCTGAGAATACCTGCACCTGTCACTGTGTTACTTGTCACTAGGCTTTCATTTTCTGAAAATGTTCAGAAATGTTAGGTGAATTTGCACTGCAGCAAAACATAAGGAAGGAAGGGTGAATTCAGCTGAAATAACTCCCTATTTTACCCAGTGAACCTTTCAGCTCAGCACATAATGTCCTTGGGGTCTTGAATTTCATAGTTTCACAGACAGAATACTGCTAAGTGTGGCAAAAAAAGCTTGCAACATATTTTAATGCCCAGGTGTCCAGAGACCTGAAAGAAATTAATACTTTGCCTAGCTTATTCAAAATATAAACAAAACATCTCTCTTTCCTACTCATTGTGGGCCCAATGTGTGAAAGAGGAATGGTCTTTACTGAGAATTTCACAGGTGAGGTCAAGATTGAGTTTATAATGGAAAACAAGTTTTGACCTTAGCTATGCAGAGCCAATAGCCTTTCCATAATACAACTGTCAGTTCAATTTTTGTCAGCAATATAAACATGGAATTGAAATAAGTGTTAGACTAGGATTTGGATGAAAGTTTTAATCAGATGAACACCTGCACTCCAAGTCATATTAAACTGTTAAGACTGAAATTGTGTGTGAAACATTGCCATCCAGTGGCTGCTTCTACAGTTTCCAATCCTACCACAAAGACGTTTGCAGGAGAGAAATGTTACGGATTATGGCATCCCTCCTCTTTCATGAAATCACAGTGGTCTCTGCATTAGCACCACGATTCTACAAGAAAAGTTCAAATACCAAGGGTCTGTAGATCTTTCAAGCTGTGCACTTTTTAAGTAAATATTTGCTTCTTATAGCAACGCATTATACTGACATTTAGGTCTCAGAAAAAAAACCACTTATGCATCTGTGGTGTATCCCTCAAAAGAGGAGGCTGCAGCTGAGGGGTGAAAACCTAAAGGAGTGAAGTGGCCAGCCCCAGGCCATGAAGCCCAGATCTCGAAATCACAATGAAACATCATTTTTCTAGCTGAATGTCATTGCTTACATCCCTTTATCCCCTCTTGCCACTCCGAAGCTTGGGTCCCCTGGAGTTTCCTCCTTCCTGAAAGCTCCACCACTGATTGTTCCCTCTTATAGGGGACTGAAATTTTGAAAGCTCCACATGCTTCTCCTGGTAACTAACTCTTCTGCTTTACCAAAGGACATCTAGAGCAGGGGCAGATATTGGCTTTCCTTCTGCCACCTTGGTGTCACCTACATTCAGCACTGATCTGGAAGGACCGCATTTGGTCTTTGTGTCTAATAAGTCCTCTGTAACTCTGTGGAACTTTTCAGACTGCCGGAGGACATTAGAGGCCTGGCTGCAGAAATTCAACTGAGGGCTTAATTTCTGTGGAGAGCACTGCTTGGTGTTAAAATCTTCACAAGGGATGTGCTAATCCATAGAAAATGAGATTGTGAATAACTGCATTCATTATTACTATGACTCATGAGTCATGGCCCTTATTGGGTGGAAATGACATCCTCCTAGACAAGCTCAGGAAGTGGGGGCTGGGTGAGTGGATGATGAGGTAGATTGAGAACTGGCTGAATCATAGAATCATAAAATCAACTAGGTTGGAAAAGACCTTTAAGATCATTAAGTCCAACTGTTACCCCAGGACTGCCAAGTCCACCACTAAACCATGTCACTAAAGGCCTCGTCTACATGTTGTTTGAACACTTTCAGAGACAGTGATTCCACCACTTTCCTGGGCAGCCTGTTCCAATGCCTGATCAT
>JBCJKH010053215.1:36177-49711 GCA_039877255.1 Loriculus beryllinus | reverse complement strand
CTGACACTCAAATTCTTCTGAGAAGTGCTCAGTGGTAGTATTAGAGACAGTGTTAACACTGAAATACAGGAAATTCCTCTTAAAAATAGGATTTTATGTTTCCTTTACTACAATGGGGTCAAACATTAGAACAAGTTTCCTAAGAGACTGTTTGTAGAGTCTTCATCAAACAACATGGGCATGAATAACTTGCTTAAGCTCTGAGCAGAGCTGTAGAACTACATGAGGACTATATGTAGGACTACTCCCAAGGCCCCTTACAAGCTTATCCATTCTGTGTTTCTACAAGTTTTCCATGAAAAAAAAACCGGTGAAACTTAAATAAAGAAGCTTCTGTAAGAACAAATACTATATTTTAAAGCATGAGGTTGCAGCAAAGTTAGACAGGAGATGACAGTAGAATGGATTTTATTCTGCTCTTACTTCCACTACTCTCTTCTGTTTATTTACTAAGTGAAAGAATAGGTGGGAGTGAGATAAGGAAGGTACAGGTCCGTGGGAAATTGTGAATGAGGGAGGATAACGGTGGGTGGGTATTTCAAAAACAGCAGACAGTAAAGAAAATTGAACTTGTGAGGAGACTGGCAATGCTTGAGAAAAAGGAAAGCCTGCAGTTTGTGATAGAGCTTTGGAGAAGCAGCCTGCACACAGTTAAGAACAGCCAGCTGCTGAGGTGGCATAGGACAGGGAACTGAACTTGAGCAAAACCATCCTCAGACAGGCTGAAACTATCCAGAAACAGCTCTATTCTGTTAATTCTTAAGTCAGCCTGAGGTTAATAAGCGAAGTGGGAACATGGAATTTACAAGTACCTTAGGTAAACTGATGGGAGTAAGACAAGGTATAGGTAGAAAATTGCAACCAACTACATAAGAGACTTCTAAGCACAGGACCTTCTGCCCACTGCTATTTCAAAAATATCTTATTGTTCTGTGTCTCATCTGATCTTACCAGGGGAGGTTTAGACTGGATATAAAGAAGAAATTCTTTCCTGTTAGGGTGGTGAGGCACTGGAATGGGTTGCCCAAGGAAGTTGTGAGTGCTCTGTCCCTGGCAGTGTTCAAGGCCGGGTTGGACGAAGCCTTGCGTGGCATGGTTTAGTGTGAGGTGTTCCTGCCCATGGCAGGGGGTTGGAACTAGATGATCTTAAGGTCCTTTCCAGCCCTAACTATTCTATGATTCTATGATGCTATAATGGTAGGGTCTACACATCTACATTACCATTTCAGTTCTAAGTTGAAACTTCTTACCACACTCAGCCAGGTGGTTTGGTTGTCTTCCTCAGGTGGTCTTGGAGGGCATAAGATGAACTTCTTTCAGATGAAACTAAAACAGGAGACACTTAATATGGTCCAGCCAGAAATGGGCATTTAAACCATAAGAGCAGGCTAGATCTGGTCCAGAAACACTGTCTGAAAGACGCAAATTTCTAGTGCCATTACATAATCCTGCCATTACATTGCAAACCCTGTAGAAATACAGCTTCCTCATATGGTATGGACACTGGCTCTTCAGCACTGACTGCTTTACTGTACAGACTGATATGACAGTCTGTAGCACATGGACAAGTCAGTGGCAAATTACTACGATCTGCTATGCTCATATGACTGACAGGAGAAAACGAAATAGATTAGAAAGAGTCCCTATCTTTAGAGCACTGAGAAAAACCACAAGCATCATGTTCTCAAGTGCAAGATTACCAGCCGTCGCCCTTGTCTGCCACCAGCCGTGATGAAACCACTTCTGCTGCATCACTGGAGGTGTGTGTGGTTACACCCACCTGTGTCTCTACTGTGAGAATCATACCAAAAGCATTGAAAGGAAGGACGGTAGAAGCAACACCACTACTTCTAGACAAGGGATTCTAGTACCAGAGGCCAGAAGACAATGCTGCAATTACATTTGACTGTTTCTCAGGATGAGGTGTCCTACAAGAGCTAGGCCAGAAAACTCAACATTAAATACATTCAGCTGACAATCAGTTCCATTTACATAGTGAAATTATTAGCAAAAATGGAGTTTGGATTACTTTGAAATCTTTTGTACCTAAATTCATACATCAAGTCAGAACATTAAGCCTTTCTTATAAAGCTGGATTATTGATTTGCATGTAACCATAGCCATCCAGTTCCATTGCTCTTTATTCTCAATTTGAAATGTTTGCAAAATTGCAGCCAGTTTAACTGTATTTTGAAGTAGCAGCAGCTGTGTAATTCAACTACACAGCATGTTAACAAATGGCACCTTTAAAATAAATTGTTGAGAAAATCAAAAAAACATTAACATCTTCTATCCAGCTTCTCCCATTCTTCTCAGAAATTCCATGTGCCAGAGCCTTAGGTGGAAGAATGCTCAGTGTCTTTAAGTAAAGCCACCTTGAGCTGTGCTGGCTGTGAAGCTAAACTGTCAGCACCAATCCTGAACTGCTCCCAGCCAGATTCTTATTTCATATGCAACCGTCTGCTGCCAGAACACAATCATGTGGCAGTTAGTGTAACAATACAGCTTCCTCATACTGAATGCAAGTATGCAGTGGTTGCGCAGAACGCATTCAATGCAGATGAGGTTTAGCAAAGGTGAATTACCAGTGATACCGTGTAGGGGCTTATGTTTGCGGACAGTGATCTTATGAAACTTAAAAACCAGGAAGCTCTGATGAGCAGGCAGCTGTTAGGTAAAAAAAGACTTCTTTAAAAAACACAGGGTAAAGATCAGCTGGATCCACTTTCTGGCAACAAAGGTAAAAACTGTGTTGTCAGTCACCAGATCACCTGCTAGCTGGGAAGAAATGTTGAGAAAATCTCATGTGAGATATGTTTACTTGCTAAATACATATTGCTTCCTGCTCGATAGCTTGAATAGAGGTGGCTAAAAGAGCAACATTGGTAACATGTATACATATTTAGCCACATGTTCATAGCTTCATAAGAAAACTCCTACGTTCTGATGTAAAGCCAGTAATGCTTCATAAGTGGTTGGATGCGTCTTCCAGGTACTGGATCCACCAACTGATGGTGTACATGGAAAACCCCTCTTACAGCACACAAACCCCCTTTGTCTGATGCTATTTATTCTGGTAACCATTCCCGGTCAACCAGACAGGTGTCAATCAAACTAATGCCTCTCAACACAAAGCCAATCTGTCTATGGTTGCAGGGTTTAAGCCAATTTAATTTAATTTATTAGAGTTGAAAGGAACCTTTGCCTCTGTGACAATGGGTGAGACAGTTTGTAATGATTCTCATTTAATTGATGAATGTAGACTTGGCACTTGACAATTAACCAGATGCATTAAGACACTAGGGATGAAATCCCGAGAGGATTTCACAGGCATCTATATGCTTCTAAGGTTTACTTTCCTATAGCAAATTCATCTGCAACCTTTCTCAGTCGGGCAAAGCTGGAGCCGTTGAGCCATGTCTCACAGAAGCCAACATCCTCCCCTCAGAAATAATCTTGCTGTGCAGGAGAAGGACCCAAGTCCCATCTCTGCTTTCACTGTGAGACCATGCTCAAAATATACGGCCTAATGGCAATTCTATAATCCTATGTAGCTGCACATAGACCTTTTGCAATTTATGTACCTATGAAAAAGTGAGGAATATTTAAGTATGCATTAGCCACAAAAAGCCTACAATAAGTTAATCATTTCCAAAGCTGGTTTGAAGGAGAAATGTTACTCTGAAAACACTTTTCATTCCTACATATTTTCCTAGTGCTGAAACTTAACTTGTTTCTATAGTCTGTCCTTTATGGTTGCCTGATTTACCAACCCTCTTTGATTAGCTTTTCAGTGTTAATTAATACACATTTTCAACCCTTCTAATCACATATTGCTCAAGGGTGGTTATTCTAGAGTCACAGATTTTAAGTCTGGGGTGCATTATTGCAGGCTTCAACATAACTCCCTAGGATTTTACGCTTTATCCTGGAAATGCAGCACTGCACATCTCTCTGATGACTGGATGAGAACATTTTTTTAAAGAAGGGAATCTAATCCTGATTTAAAGTATTAACGTGAGAGAGACACTAACTACATCCTGTCATAAGCTGTTTCACTGGTCAAGATCTACATTTTATTTTTAGCTCAAACTTGCCCAGCTTCAGCTTCCATGCACTGAATCTTTGCTAGGACTTTGTTTTCTGAACCGTGTTATTTATAGCCTGTGACAGATCACTTCAGAAATCTCCTCATTTACAAGCTAATTAGATTTTACAGATATTTCCATCTCTCTCATCAAAAGAAGAGCCCTGGAGAACTGCTTTGGTACTCTTGCTCATGCCTCTGCCTCTCATCAGGTCTGAACAGAAGCTGCTCCTTACCAGAAGAGTCCCCAGTCCATCAGGATAAAGCTTTTTGGGGCTGTCAAACTGCCACTGCCCTCACCACTGCCCTCTCTGCTGATCGTACCAGCCAACAGTGCTGGTTGCTGCTGGTGTTGTTGCCGTAGCCTTTCTGACATGCAGCCTTCAAAGCCTGAGTGTTGAGTAATGGAGCTGTCACTGCAGTGTTTCTTCCTGCCGTGCTTTTTCCTGTCTATCTCCTGCTTCTTAGAGGCCTCTGTTAGTCCCCTGAAACCACACATCCCACCAGGAGCTCTCCTCACTTGGGAAGCCACCTAAATCCTTTGCACAATCCCTGATCTCCCAACATCAATCCCCATTTTAGGCACCCTGTGGTTACTTGGATGATTCTATTTGTATTTGTAGTCACTGACGTGTAATTTTTCTTTTTTTCATCACATTAATCCAAGGGTTTATAACTCAATGGGAGCTTTTCTCCTCCATGCCATATATATAACCTTAGTTAGTGCGTTTGTCCCTGCTCTGTCCTCTGGTGTCTGCTCTGTCCAGAAGGGTTTTAATATTGTTTGAAAGAGTTTCCATGTTACATTATGTAACGTAATGTTTACATTCATTCTAACGTACTTCAGATTTGCTCTCCCTCTTTCCCTCCTTTTCCCTACCCATCTCTGCCTGCAGCCCACGCTTTCTGCCTGCCAGCTCTAAAGAGATTTCAGAATTTTAAAAATAGCTATTTAAAAGCAGCAAACCAAGACGGAAATGAAATACAGCAGGGGAGAACTGCTCTGGGGAAACTCAGTAAGTTAGAATACACCAGGGCTTTCCTGCAGGGTTTTAACGATGACTTTGTGTAGCTGCATACACCTAAATCTATACATTTCATTAGCTGAACCATCGCTATGAGAGGACTGTCTTTTATCTAAGTATAGTTAACTATAGATTCACCTTGAGTAAGAAAAATTCCATATATAAATTAAGTTTTATTACATATTTTTGTGTTTCCATGAAATTTTATTTTCCCATCCCAAGAGTCTACAGTCTAAATTTGGATTTAGATGCTTCTGTTTGAACAAGCAAACTCAACAAATTTTGTCCCATTTAATGCAAAAAGAAAATGTCATGAGGCCTTTCCCTTTAGAAACAATCAGTTGAGAGAAGATTAATGAAGATATATTTATGTCCACACTGTCCCCTGCAGTAAGCCTAGGGAGTATATTCATCATATACATCAGGATTAACTCAGATTCTGCTGTAGCATTGCAGTTCTCTTGCAAATATAGAGTCACTGACCTATTTTTCAGGTGGGCTGGTGAGAGTCACTCCAAACCCTTCTGGTGTCTCAGCACCATAAAATTGAAATGGTTTACAGAAATGTAGCCTCTTATTGTAATAGCAGATAACACAAAAATGGCAAATGGAATTTGGAATCTTCACGTTGGGAAAACAGTAGTTTTCATAACGACCACACCCAAGGAGTGAGCTGACATGGAAGGCCCCTACTAAACTGTCCTATGGGAATTTGTCTGAAAGGGCAGTTTCTGCATCCCCAAAGCTGTTATAATCTTCGATGGCCTCCTTCTGCTCTTCTCGTTTTTGTAAGGAAGTTGCTTGAAGACTTGGGGGTTCTGCCCTCCCCGCCCCCCCCCTTTTTTTTTTCTTTCTTCATGTAAAACACCAACTTTATTAAAAGTAGGCTTATGTGCATGTAGCATTACACCAGATACATTAGGCACAGCACAGTCTATCTCAGTTAAGCATACTAATTGTTGAGGTTAAAATAACACCAACTTTCTCCATAGCCTTTGCTCCCCACTGAGGGAGTTTCTTGGGAAGGCAGCCTTGGAATTTTTAGCAGCCCAAGAAGGAAGTGGTGGAAGGCTAGGACAGGTGTGTTCAGCACCCTCTGCCACTGTCCACATTTGTGCTCCTTGAGCTGAGCACGTGGTAGATGGATGCTGTCAAACTAGGCCATATAGAGCACCAGGCCTGGAGACACGGACTTTTTGCCCTAAAACAAAGACAAAGGAATACCCATCAGAGATGCGTGAGCTTATACAGAGCAAATCCTTAATTGCTCTCTTAAACACAAGACTTCTTGTAAATTAAACCCAGCCACATTATTATCTTAAGCTTTTTAAGGATTTGCTTATGATTTTATAATATCAGCCTCAGTGAAAAGTGGAGCAACATTTTCTGTAGCTGCATTAGGAACTCCTGAAGTATGTGATTTTACAGCAGAAGCTCAGACAGACATTGTAACTGCTGTATCACTACCACTATAATGGTAAAACAATCTCCTTCATCACTGTAGGCCTTCTGAGGGTTTGTTGAGGTTATTAGAGAGCTTGTTTCTGCTTCCCTGCACCAGCTGTACAAGGGCTGCCCCCGAAAAGAGGACATGAACATAACACGCAGGCAGTTCAAAATTCACATTGATTTGTCTTGCCCAGTAATTACATTAATATCTCTATGGCACGGTTACACAGTATAGCCAGTGAGGAAGAGAAGAAAAAGGATCTGGTGAAGAAAAAAGAGGACACAAGTCAGAAATGTAGCTTGAAGGTTATGTAGGGAACTGCATATTGTTTCTTCATCAGCTCTTCAGATCTAGTCACTAGTTCATGGAATTGAGAACAATATTTAAAGAAATTACATTTTTATCAATAATTGTGGGCGATAATTGCAAGGTCACAAAGGCAGGAGTGGGGTATGCAGCCTACAGCATGTAAGAGCTGGAAGAAAACAGTGACTGAAGGTCTGAAGATGTTAAGAAAAAGGGTTTGCACACTAGGATTGTTCCAGCCACATGGGGCAACTGATCCCCCTCTAGCAGTGGGGGATCCCTTGGAAGTGAACTAATGCTTCCAACCAAGATATTAATAGTAAAGAAAGTAGCAGACATTTTTAAGAGTGAATGATGCATAGTGATGTAGGGTAGTTTGAAGAGACTTCAGAAAACTGAGGATTAAATGTCTTTCCTAACATTAACACTGTATTAAATCAAAAGCTTTACTTTTCCTGAATCTGAAATAGATTCAGCTATACTACTGAGCCAATAGCCTTTGAAACAGAAAAGCCTTTTTATCAAAAAGGAAAAGTTCCTGAGTTTGCCTGAGGCATGTTTCCTTCTACAAGATTTGAAAAGGTGGGAAAAGAAAGTGGAGACATCCTTCATTCAACTTAGTTTAAAACACATATATTACATTTTTGCATTTCAAATTATGACTTGTTTAAATTTTATTCTGTCTGTAATTTTCCTCTATGTAATGGATTTTGTTTTCTTCTCATTTTAAATACATCCCTATCTTGGTGCACCTGAATTATGCATTTAGCTCAAAATTAATTTCTGGAGTTTTAATTAATTATTATGCCTGTATTAAAAATTAACTTCAAGGTCATTTTAAAAATCCTTTTCTCTTATTTGTAAGATACCAACAGAGAGGGGAGATATACATAGACATTAAAATCATTCATGAGGTTCAAAACATACTTACTCATTTTTTTCAGGTCCTCCAGGCTTCGCTTCTGATTGCCTGACACATCAAAGCCATCCAGAGAAGCCTGAAAGAAAAACTATTGCAGAAGAAAAAGGTAAATGACTGTATGGGAACTGGATTCCTCGATGTCACAGCTCTGCATCAGGACTGGCTCAGCTCAACTCCTTTGGGCTGCTGCTTTTAGAGTAGTTGGTGCTCCTGTAATCATTCCCCCTTGCCATAGCCTTTCTGATGGCACTTATTTTAAGGCTGCTAGCTACAAGCCTGACACCACACATGGCATTTAGCATTCCATGGAACTCTGAATCTTTAATTTGACCTCCAGGTTCCCGGGAAGGGAGGTGGGAAACGTCAACCACTTTAGCCTGTAATCCTTCTGACCTCTTCCTAAATGCAGGCAGCTGTGAAAAGAAGTCAAACATTGATGAAGCGTTTGTCATTCAAATTGAGCATTTTTCTGGACTCCTTCCAGCCTCAGGTCCTGAACCTTCCCTGCAGCCCCTTGCCCAGACAGCAAACCAGGGAGACAGAATCCGTACTTTTCCATCTGGGGTGGGTGGGAATGGGCTGCAGTGTCTCATCCACTAATTTCTGATCTCAGAGCAGACAATTTTCACCTTGAGAAATGTAATTCACATCCTGCACCACCATACCTCTCCCTCTGGACTATGACTTCGGCCCTTCTCTTTCCTGCTCTCCATGTTTTTCTGGTGTCTTTGTGAGTAATAATTAATCCTTTAGCCTAAAGGCAAAGATTTTTTTTTTCAAGCCTTTGCAAGAATCAACCATTTACCTCAGAGCATGACAGAGTGGCAGTGGTACTGATTTTCCTTTCAATAATTCATCTTTTGGATCTTTTTTATTGCAAAAAGCTACTTTTGAGCATTAATGGCCACAATATGTTCAGGTTCGTTACACTTGGCAGGTGGGCTATTAATTCAAGTGAGCATTAGTGAATTTGGAAAATCTTTTTTACTCAGTTCCTCAGGCAGGTTTTGATTTGCTTCCAAATACTTGCTCTGTGGTCTGACTAGACATTCGTAATGGCTCCTCTGTGGTAATGGCTTGGGTTTCCTGACAGGGTTTTTCAGTGTGTTTTTAAGGACCACTTCAGCCTCTTTACACACAATGTAGCAGCATCTTTGTTCATATTTAGCAGTGATAAATTGGTCCTTTATTCCCCAAAGCTAACAATATGCCCTGAACTTTGCAGCAGCAAACTGAAATTGTGTAGTTATCCCATTTTAATATGAAGAGTGGAAGCTCAGCTAGACTAAGTAATTTGTAGATTCCAGCATAATGCTTGTGACTGTCATTAAAAGCCAGTTTGCCAGTCTAGTAATTACATTCAGATGAGTTTAGGTCAAACTCACTTACTGTATTGTTTATCCTAGAAAATGAATACTATAGTCCTAATGTTCTTTAGTGGCAGTTTAAAAATATTGATGGGGGATTGTATCACAGCAATTTTAAAGATTTTATTTAAGGTAGTTATGCAAAAAATAGTTTATAGCTGAATGTAGATTGTCAGTATGTTTAATACTACGAACCAGTTTTCTGACTGAATCATTCATATGCAGATTTATAATATTTGTGGAAAAAAAAATAAAGCCAACTAATTTTTATGTGATTTTCTGAATCAAAATATTTTCTCAATCAGTTGTGGTCATTAGCTTTAATTTATTATTTTCGTTCTCTTTTCCAACCATCATCTACAATCAATGCTGCACATGAGTCATTAGTCCCACTTCTCCAGTTTCCAATCAGCATGCTAAAAGTCTGATGGATGAAATTCAGTTTAAGGGTGCAAGTGTTTTCCTTTGTCTCATTCAGGCCATTCCTAAAGCTAAAAACAAGTTAAGCAGTAAAAATAAACACCTTTTCCAGGAACAAGTCAAGGCACAAAGAACAACCAAGTGCTCCTGCATAGCAGTACTGCAGCACTGTCAGCTAAAATGCTGCCATGGACACCTGCTCGCTCCGTCTAAAAATAAATTGCTGGATTGTGTCACCAGAATTGATGAGCCAAAAGAATTTAATGTCTCATGACAATAGGATTCCTGGGTGGAAAGCTGTGTATGGAAAAGTGCCAGGCAGATGTACTGCAGGCCTCACTGTGCTCCCCTGTAGTTATGCTGCTGAAGAGTAATCGCAGCCAAGTCAAGGCACTCCAAGGCTGGCAAAGTCAGAAGCCACAGCCAGGATGCTGAAGCCCACCCCATGCTGGAGACTGGTTATTTACTAAGGCCGATTGTGGGTCCAGGCACTGCTCAGCAGATACAGCAGCTCCTTTGGTCTTCTCTCCTTCTTCTTTGATAAGAAGCATGGAAGTGGGCTTCCTTGGCGGCAGCATCACAAGAAATGATTTTGTCTGTTTAACAAATTTCTGTCCTTTGGAGAAAGCCTAGGCCTAGCGCTTCTGTCAGAAGACAGCCTACTTACACACAAGGCCTTGGGATTGACAGGGAGGCAGAACTAACAATGACCATCTCAGATAAATTGGCCGTGCTAGGAGCCATTCCTTTGACAGCACAATACATGCCTCAACCATAATGTGCTTTGTCATTGATTTCAGAGATGCAGCATGCAGCCATCCAGGCTTTCAGAGGATTTTTCTGGCCTGTAATAAAGTTCTATTAGGATATTTATTCTGTCCTCTTAGAATCACAGAATCATAGAATAGTTAGGGTTGGAAAGGACCTTAAGATCATCCAGTTCCAACCCCCCTTCCATAGGCAGAGACACCTCACACTAAACCATGCCATGGTGGCAGCTTTTTATTGATGTGCTCCTTGAATGAAAGCAATGCTTTCCTACCAGCCCCCATGCCTCCTTTAAACTCCTCTTCCTAATCCTAATGGCTTGATTTCCAAAGGTGATGTTATCCTCAGGTCCTTTTGCTCATTAAAAAGTAGAGCTGCTCAGACCTTTTGAAAACCAGGCCAACAATGTAGTTATAGAGGTGTAATTCCTATCTTTGTGAGCAGCTCCAGGCAATGTCATATACAGTCTGTTAAGTGAGTCCACACTAGATGGATGGGAAGCTAGGAGGGATGCAGGGCTGGCACATAGAAAGGAACATACATCAGTGTATTCCAAGTTTTTTTCCAGTGTGCAGGGAGAGGGAGCTGACCAAGGGTGAGCTTCTCCCCTGTCTTAACGCAGATAGAGCACATTAAACCACAAAAACTGGCATGGGTGAGGGACACTGGAAGGGCTTGTTTAAACCCATGGTACTTACTGGATTAGTTACCCGTGGGAAATTTACACTTGTGTATTTAAAAGTTGCATTCTCTTTTATAATGGGTTTGTTTATACTACACAGAAATTATAATTAGGGGATATACCTCAACATATCTTCAAAAGATACTTCAGTTTCCCCAAACCACAAAAACCTGGAGGCTGAGAACTCAGATTTTCTCCCAGTTACTTGATAAAACTTCTTTAATGAGTGTTTCTACATGAATAAGATACATGGAACTAGGATCACACTACTGTTATATAAAATGGGAATGAACTTCGAGATTGCGGCAAACTGCAGAGCTGCCTGCTCCCATACAGTTTTTGTATTCCTGGGATGATACAGGTAAGTTGACCTCTAAAGTTGCAATTATAAGCACCTAAGTATCTGATGGCTTGCTCTTGCCATAAGGGGGAAGTCTTGTTCCTTCTCCTCCTTTTCTTTCTCCTCTAGCCCAGACCTCTTCCTAGCCAAAGACCCTGCTGTCTCACTTACGGTAGCCCTGGAGCTTCGTGAACTTGCTGGTAAGCTGATTCAACTCACTAACCCAGCAGAGAAAATATCAGGCAGCTGTTTCCTTCTGGGTCATGTTTCTGCTCGGTCAGTGAACAGCAGTGGTGAGTGAAGGGCTTCATTTATTCACAGGTAGCAGAGCTGATAAAAAAGATAATGGGATTGCACGGCTGGGAACAGGGCCTCCTCATTTTGGTGGAGGTGAGCTGGTGGCTTAGTGCATGCCATCCTAGGAAATGGAAACCGTATCTAAATTTGAGCACCTAATAATAAAACCACCTGCTTTGCAGAAGTGCAGCTGAGACCAATACTTTGCTTTTGGAACCTAAGGCCTCCAGCAGCTTGTGTAAGTCCCACTGTCTCTCTGCCTGGCCCTGGTGCTCCTTCCCACACTGGCTAGCCAGGATATTTCTGTGCCTTCACTGGGAGCTGGGAGGGGAACTGATCCAGCTGGAAAAGAACTTCTGTATCCAGCTCACTTACAAAGAGTTGCACTGGAACCATGCGGGGCAGCGCAGGGGCTGAGCAGGGACAGACATAGGCAATTCCAGTTCGGGTCAGAGGGAAGCTTGTACATGTCCAGCTCTCACAAGATGTTACAAGTCAAAGGGCTGTGACCTCCAGCAGCTCATATACCTTTTGCTCCAGCTATTACTGTGTTAGCCTGCTGCCCTAACTAACTGCCACCAACAGCTGTTTGGGCAAAAGGTTAAAAGTGTGTGTTCCTGGCTCTTTAATGGGAAAAAAATAGAAATAGAAGTGCCTGAGATGGAGGGTGGGTCGCTACTGTGTATGAACATTATTCTTGTATTATCTACACAAGTATAACTGTGAAGTTGCAGAACATACACAGGCTGCAATGCAGGCTTGCAAGGTTTTGGCTGTCCTTCCTCTCCTGGTCCTACATTTTACATTCTTTTATTGCATTTTGGCTCATGTTAAACTGTAAGGCCTCTGTGGCAGGGACCATGTCATTTATGTATCAGCGCAATGCCTCAGATAATGGAGCTTTAGTGTGATGGGGGCCTCTGGGAGCGCCTGTCACAGAAATGGCGGGGGAAATAGTTTCACTCTTGTGGAGTGCAGAATTATATCTAGGAGTGCTTGATTTTTGCTAGCCTTTTTGAGGGACTTCATCTTTGCCTCTTTCCTGCCCAGTTCCTTTCCCTCCATCTCTTCCATGTGTCTGCTTTTACAGACACACTCCCACTCCATTTTGACTCCATGGATGATTGTTCCCCTTTTGTCAAGAGATCACAGGCTACCTCCTTTCCTTCATTCTGTGCATCTCCCCTTTCCTTCCTGATCTTTGACTGCATGCTGAATAGGGCTGTAAAAATAAAAAAAAAAAAAAAAAAAAAAAGTTAAAAAAAGGTTAATGAGCAAACCCCAGTGCCATAGATTTAAAAGAGAAATGTGTAATAATCGTTTTCTTCTTAAACACAGAGGAAGACAAATTAAACCAAATGGTATTTAGAGCTGGAGGGCAAAGGGGAGAGAGGAGGTGGGAGAGAAGAAAGGAAGATGAAAAGGAGAACCGCCCCTCTCCTTTGGAGCTGTCTTTGGCTTTGTTTACATTTCAACAGGAGTGTAGGTTATGATGAGAATATAGATTGTTATGGTAATACCCTTTTTATTCCAAATGTAGCAACCCTTGTTCAAAAGCAAGTATATGGTTTTGATTTAGCTTACACTTTTTGGAAGTGTTCTCAACTGATAAAATCCAAATAAACGAAGTATCCAGAGGGGTGGGAATATTTACATTAGGTTTAAAGAGATACAGAGTTCCTCTGGGTTTCGGTGTACTGGCATGCTTTGCGCATCCCACTTTTCTTGGCAGCTCCTGCCAGCAAACTTGTTCCAGCGTGGGCTCATCTCTCCAAGGGGCCACAGGTCCTGTTGTGGCCCTGCTCCAGCACAGGCTTCCCACAGAGCCACAGCCTCCTTCAGAAATCCCCCTGCTCCAGCGTGGCGTCCT
>JBCJKH010053215.1:8514-36077 GCA_039877255.1 Loriculus beryllinus | reverse complement strand
CTGAACTTGTTTCACTCTGTGGAAAAGTGAAGTGTTCAGTGAGTCACAGACAGGGAGCACAGTTCCTTAGTAAAGCAGTTGGGAGTGGAAGGTGATGTCTCTGTTCTTTTAGCCAAAGTTTGTGTATGAGTTTTGCACAAAACAAATATTGCATAAAATATTGATGCAATCCTTGCAGCCATGCCCAAATCCACTGTTCCAAGCTTCAACACAAGCATCTAATTGCAAGGCTAAAAATCACAGTCTTGCTTTCCAGTGCAATGAAATTTCTTCATATCAAGCAGGGCATTGCTACAGGAGAAAACTGTGAGCAATGAGCAGGCAAGGCAGCTTAGTGCAAGTTAAGAGCCTGGACTCATTAGGCAAAAGAGAACATTGAACACAATTTTCCTTGTCTTGCATGAGTACTCCACAACTGAGTGATTTATGAGTTTGCTCCTCCTGCCAATCTTCGTTGAAGAAAAAAGCAAACTCTGCCTCTGCCGCCAAGTGAGAGGCTCCGGGTGAAGGCTCAGAGGTGTGAAACCTGAGTGGAGGGATGCATCACTTCATAGCACTGACTAAGACACTTACAGCCTAGAGGGAGAGAAACTTAAGAAAAATATCAGACCTCAGCACTTCCAGCCATCCAATTTACGTAGCTCCCTGTCAAGTTTGCTGTGGCCATGCTCAGATCTACGTGTGTATCTACAAAGGTTAGCTCTTTCAAGATATTTAAGTGTGATACTCTCTTATTGCAGTTGTACTAGAGAGAGAAAGAAATATTACCTTTCTTGTCTAAAGATAAGTTACGTGTTAGTTCTGTCTAAATTATGCAATAGGAAAATGAGTGAGTGCTGTCAAGCACTGGAATAAATTGTCTGAGGGAACATATGAAAAGACTCGTCATGGGAGACTTCTTAACAAGATATAAAACAATTATCTGCCAGGGAAGTTGTAGGTAGAGTTTATCCAGTGTTTGGATAGGAGGTAGAATGGCTGGTCTGTGAAAGCCTTTTCCAGACATAATTTTGTATGATTCAGACACCTTTGACTGTAAAGATTGCTACACACTGTGTGTGAATAATAGCCTCTTGATCTTGATAACAGCTCTAGATCCAAACCCACTATCTCAATTGTAACTTCATACTTCATAAAAGTTTATTTACTGAAAACAGCACCTAAACCCTCCACAGCACCAACATGTTAGCCCTGTGTCTGGGCAGCAGATAAAGCACACTGGAAAAGGTGGACATACCTGCTGAGTTCTCAGCATTAAAAGCTGTCAGCATTGGCAGAGGAAGGTGATAAACAGATACTTGCGGGAAAGAGACACTTGGGGATGCTCTTAGCATTTCTCCCAGGTGATTGATTTAATTAAGGGCTCAAACCACCTCAGCCATACTAAGCACACTGCATGTGTCAGGAGCACAGGCATGGAACCAGCAGAAAGTGCTGCTTTGCTTTCTGGTGACAAAAGGAAATATTCTGGACACAAACAGAATCTTCTCTTTGTGTCCGGAGTATTTCCACAAAAGAGAAGGTGGTATTTAAGCATTTCTAGCCAGCTGAGGTTAGACTGAACATCCAATCATTCTGTTCAAACATCGTGAATGCATTGCCTTGTGTGCCTTGTGGCAACCCCCAAATCTCTTTGGTTAGGACAATCAATGCCTCTTCTGGAAACTCATTTCTCCAAATGCCTCCCAGTTTCCTCACAAAGAACTGTCTTTTCCTTCTACACGTAAATTGGTCATTATTTGCCTTTCCTCCTACTTGCATGTCTGTACATGGAACAGTTTTGGAGCTGCTTATGCACAAATGTTGTTGTATTTCTGCCAGAAGGATGACTAAGAAAACAAAGCTAAAACTGCAACTATCCTCATAAGCTGGTTTTATATGTGTCAGAATGAAAGTATATTTTAAACTGGTTTTATATGTGTCAGAATATAAGTATATTTTAAGCTGGTTTCTGTGAAAGGACCAGCCACAGAGACATATTGAAGATATATTTTTTTGCTGGTCACTACTGAATAGTATGATAAGCATTGACAGGAATGAGGAAGAAGCAAGTTAGAGATTCCCACCTTACAGTATTTGTCAATGGGAGTTCAGAAAAAGGCAACAGGAAGATTCAGGTACCTGAAAGACTTGAGTTATGAAGAAGTGAGGCTGTTAAACAAAGATGAGAAAACTGGGGACATACTTAGCATTACCTAAAATGCTCAGGCAGCTGCTACAAAAAAAAAAAATAAAATAAAAAAAATTCAGTGGAGACAGAACAAGAAATAATAGATTTAAACTGCAGCAAGAAAGATTAATGCTCATTAGAAAAAAATCTGAGACAGATTGGGAACTCTCTACTTGCAAGTTGTCAAGAACAGGTTATGAAGATATCCATCAGAAATGAGGTGTTCGTGATCACCCTTTCAAGGGACAATGACCTCTGAAGGTCCTTTGCAGCAATATTGTCTGCACTTCTATGATAAGATACAAAACAGGTGCAGATATGACCGGAGATATCAGCAACTGAAAGAAAACCCAACTAATTAGAAACTTGAGAATGTTGCTCCTCTTGGCTGCTCTGCCTCAGGAATCTGGAAGGTCCCTGAGGCAGTGTCTGAATATAGAAAGCCAATGAATGTGGAAGCAGAACCTAAAACTTCTGCTTAAATGGTTAAAGTCACTTAGAAGATGGAAACAGAGTCTACTTTCATTACCCTTGGGCTTGCTGCAGAGCTGGAAGATGTATAAATGTCCACAATGGTACTGGAGGGAACGGAGATGTCCCCAGTCAACAGTATGTGTCATTACTACAGCAGTCATGTGAGGCCAACAGCTCTAATGGCAGCACCACCATCAGGACCTTATATATTAATTATGGAGTTAGTTAAACCTCTAAAAAAAATGGTAGAGTTGAGGCCACATGCACAAAATCCTGATCTTTAAGAGGTACACTGTGCCAGATGCAGTGATTATTTTTGTCCAGCAGAAGGTGGGAAAAAATATTGTTAGAAATTCATGGGGAGAGCCAAAGATGTCCCATTTATTTCTGTGTATTTCAGTCTAGCAGGTTAGATCATTCTGAGCTGTAGGATGTGAGCCTGAAGGAAGAGCTAGAAGCACTTACACCACTTCAGCACTGAAGTTTTTCTTCTTTGTTGTTGCTTGCACACTCAGCAAAAAGGCTGTGATGAATACAACTGGCTTGTTAAAACAAGACCTGCTGATTTCTGATCTCAGCTTTTTGGACGTTCTCCCATTACACTCAGGTTTGCAGCAAAATGCAAGCTGCCCAGCCCAGACGTTTCATAATGCAGCCAAATGCTCTACCTGTTGCACAATATAGGAAAGAAATGAAAAGATGCTATTGTAATAAATAAATAAATAAATACCTGCATACATAGATAAACAAATACATAAATAAATATGTTTTGACAAGGGTCATGTGGACTTGAAAGATCTTTGAAACTGGAATTTTACAATATAGAGTGGTAGGAGCAAGGAGCTGGGGAGAAATGTAGGCCCATAAGAGTGACACCTACAAAAGCCAGCACATGGAGAGATGGATAACAAAGCATGGTTGGAAACAACTCGAAGTAGGTAAGGAGTGGAAGAAGCCCCCCACAGCTCACATTTACCTGATTTTTATCCAGGTCAGGGAAAAGCTCAGTCAAATACATGTTCTTTTCCCAGACAGATCATTTCTTGCTTGTGTCAGAAAACAGCTAGTAAGGATCTCCACAGTTGGAATAGTTTGAAATGGGAAACCCAGGCTAAATTACATTCTACCCTTAATTTGTCAAACTGAGGCCTCCTTCTTTTAAGACTAATGACTTACTTAGATGAAAAGCTGCAGGGCACTGTGAATGCCAGTTGTCTTTCTTCCTGATAAGGTTTTGCTGTGTGTGAACTGTATTTTGATCCAAAACCAACAGAGAAATATTACTGGTCAAGATCTTTGGGCCTCTGATATTTTTAGGAAAAGATTCTCATAAAAAGGCTATTAAAATCTGTTGCTCCTGGTTACAAACTAATTACAAGTGGATCGTGCTGAGTGTGAGGGATGCTCAGTAGCAGTAGTATGTAAGATGAAGGTAGAGATGTGATTTTATAGAAGCCCCCTGAGTTTACACCCTTCAATTTTACATACTTGTAAAACTAACTGACAGCAATAATTTCCAATGGCGATCACACCCAAGTTAACTTTTATATGAGCATTCTGACTGGGCCATACAACCCTCACTCAGCATGACGGCTGTTCACACTGCAGGCCTTTCCAAGTTCAGCAATTTTATAATTCATCCACAGTAAGCTGGGCCCTTTCTGTAGCGTCTTTCCTTTGCTTTTGCTACTTATTTCTCTATGTCAGTTTGACAATGACATCTGTTTCCTGCCTAAGCCAGCAGTCTGAAAAGCATCACTGAATTTCATAAAGAGCTACTGCCTTTTTCTATGGCTGCAGTACAGCTAACTGCTTTTATGTGAAACTACAAAGTGTGTCATAAATTTGTGTGCTTTCCTTCTTGGTTTTGAGGCCATTTTTTTCCCTAGAAAAGCAGAAAAGCCAAGAAATTGCACTAGACTTTCAGCTTCTGTCTCACCCTCCTAAGTGCAGACAAACGCAGAAGACCCAGAAGTAAATGGAAAGAAGCCAAACTGAATCATTCAAATCAAGTTTATTTTAAGTGAATCTCTTTTTAGGTATGTATTCAGTTTGCATGGCAAGGTTCCGGGAATGGCAGGGCTACAGGGTTGGCTTCTATGAGAAGCTGCCAGTGCATGGAGGATTGTAGCTCATGAGAGTCATGGAGGACTGTCTCCCGTGGGAGGAGCCCCATGCTGGAGCATGGGAAGAGTGTCACGACAATAATGACATCAGAAAAGTATTGCTAGATCACTACTAACTTCAAAATTTCTTGGGTAATGGGTGCATAAGGTTATAAATTGTGGAGGTAGAGCATCTTGTCTGCTCAGACCACCAGATCTGCCTGTGGAGCCAGGACCTGTCCTTAGCAGACCTCATTCTGCAGCAAAGGCTGCAATGCCACACAGTGATAGGTCGTAGGAGTGAGATGCCATGCATTATGAGTGTGATCTGGGAAAGCCAGGAGAAGACAAAAGGCCAGGGTCATGAGTACCATGGCAATAATACAGGTGGCCAAATGCTTCTGGCACCGTGGGGCACCATAACTGTTCAGCATGATAGCACCGCCACACTATCCATTGCTGGGATCCCATCAAGGTCTGCGAGCTGACAATTTCCCTGAATGAGCCATTGCCATGAGTATTCTTGAATTTCTTCAATAGGTTTCTACAGTTTCCTATGTTACGTGATTGTCCAGGATAGTATGTTGTGGAGGAAAGCCTTAGTCAAACATTAGCAGGTTGTCAAATTCCTTTTACTCCTATTCAGCACTAAGCCTTAGTGAGTTTCATATTTGCGAGACAACTTTATTTCGCTGAGTTTCAGCTCATTGAGAAGTTTGGTACTTTAATCCTGCTTTACCAAGTACCACTTTCTCTCTGAAGTAATTGTGCAAAATGGGATTTAGTGAAAAGAAGATTAGGGAAATGGTAAGGGCATGGAAAGCTGCCCACCAGAAATAACACACTGGCAGCTTTAGTAATTGGCTAGTATTAGCCGTAGCGGGATGCATCTCATCGGGATTAAGCTTCAATGCACCTGAGTTTCTCAGGTCCTTTCACAGAGTCATTGGACACCAGTCTTTCAGTAGGAAGTGTTAATCTGTTTCAGTAGTTGTAATTGTGCACATCACATCCTATTTCTTTGGGCACAAGCCCTGTGTGGGTGTCCTGGCATTGCACAGTGGATAGAGAAGAGGGACACCTTTCCTCCCTCTCCCAAGCACTGGTCTAACGCAGCTTCCTAAACCTCCAAGGTGATTGGCTGCCTTCACTCAGGATGTCACATCGGATTTTACACAGTAACAGGTTTATCCTGTCTAAAAAACACTTCAAGGTGACTGCCAAGAAAGCAGTAGTTTTCAACTGTGCTGTGTCTGAATGTAACAGGCAAGGGAAAAAAAGGTAGTGTGATAAATACAGCAAGATGACAATAAGAAATTCCCTTGAGAAAATCTTTTGTTTCCAACCCAAACTTAGTTTTCCAGACCATTTCCAGATCTGAGAAGTGTTATGTACATAGAAGTAGGTTTGGTTTTGTTCTCAATGATTTTAGTCATTTTAATTAAAAATGTTACCTCCCTACTGATATAAGCCACTTCAAAAGCATGAAGACTTTTATCAAATTCTAGAGCAATTAATTGGTAAATTCCTTTATTTTCATCCAGCAGGTGTTAAACATGAATTGAGTTTAAATTGCTATGTGTCAGATGACCTACTACAGTAAGCAAAATAGTTGGAATAACAATCATGCAGTGATGGCAAAGGGTCACAGAACAAGCTCCTGCTTCTTTTGAATCAATAATTCAACAGGGAAGACCTAAGCAATAGAAAGCATAACAGGTTTTCAGCACACCCCTCTATCCAGAAAATTTATTTTTCCTTCCTTTTTGCCTTTCTCTATAGGAATCTTATTCAGAGATTGAAGAAAAGGCAATACTAAAAAGCACTGTGATTCACAGTGCAGTGTACATCCAGACAACCTGAGGGGACATGCTGAGACACTGAAAATTGTTTTGTGATGTGGCCTCCCCACTTTGCAGTGAACGGTGGCATAGGTAAGGTCTTCTATTCCAGCCCTAATATGCTGTAATGGAGAAGCAGGCTCAAAACTCAGATCAAAACCATATAGCACCAGCAAAATGCAGGGGCAGTTGTTTGGTTAATATTTAAACATATACACAGCTTTCAGCCCATGACAACAACATCTCCAGCAACTACACAGAGAAGTCCTTGAATCCTGCCTGGGTAGCTCCCAACTCCTGTGTCTTCTCTGGATGTCTGAAACTGCATTTGGCAGGTTTCCCCCAGCCACTCAGACTACTTGAGCAGAGCTCTCCATGCCTGTGTTATCTTATTTTCTGTTTGCTGCAAACATCCAGAAGTGATCTCATCTCTTCTCCACTTCTAGCAGAATCCTGAATCTCTTCACCTCCTTTACAACTGTAATCTCATCCTTCCCAGTTCCCCCAGACTCTCTCCCTCCTTTGTCTTTAAGAGTCTCCAGAAATGGTATTTTGACACTCTGGAATCGGTGTTCCAAATTCATAAATTCTTATCTTCTTATTAGCTCTCATTTTCTCCTCTACTTTTTTTCTTCAGCATCACTGTAAGATGGCCTTAAACCTTCATTTGCCACATCTTAAGCTCAGATTTGCTAAGGATCTCTATGTTTCCAAAGGTGATTTTTACTCCCTCCCTCTGACATTTCCTGCTTACTGCTAATGTTCAGCCAAGGACTGGAGCACTGAACATCCATTGCTTCTGGGCAATGACACCAGTATCACCAGCCTTCCTCCCAAACTGCAAAATTGTCTATCTAGACTTGACTCTTGATGCCTTTGAGGACATAGTGGAGGAGTGGGAAGCAGATGCAATCCCACTTGTGTTTGGTTCTAGCTGCTGCTTTTATTCAGGCTCCGATAGGCTGCTTACCCTCCTGAATTGTTAATGGGAAAAGTGAAATGTTGTGGGGTGAAGATGAAGATACAGAAGTGAAGTGCTTGTGTGTTAGATTCTCAGGAGCTTTTTTCCATCAGTCTTGGCTAAGTGGCACATGTTATCATATGCTAGAAAATGCTGTTTTCTATGTGTCACATGTAGGGACACTTAGGACAGATTGCAAATGAGTCCCATGTGGACCATACTGGTAACAAACAGCTGTTTGGTTTTTGTCCTTCAGAAGCACCACTTCACCACACCCAGAAAGATGATCAATCATCTTTTGGGAACCTGAGATCAACCTCCTGGGAAAAAGTCTTAATACTATTTGAAAGAACTAGATGAGGCATATTTTTTAATGTATTTTTATATGTACACACAGAGATATATATACATATATATGTATAGTATATGTGTAAATATAAATGTGAGTGTATATATATGATATTATCTTATCAACACCATTTAAAAATAGAAATAAGAGAAAGCAGGATAAGAGAGAAGGGATGAAATAATTTACTACCTTATTTGAAAGAAGGCAATAACTATGAAGACATAGAATATCTTGATAGGAAAGAAGCAGACTTGGAAAAGGTTGGAAATGAAACTGCAGGGAGTAACCTATTTTATGAGGAAACTGCCTGTGTTTGGAAAAGAGTGTCAAGTCTCTGCTATTGCATCCATTTACTAATAACCCCTCTGTCAGTCTTCTAACTCAAGCAGTTCTGCTAAAGATGGTATCCTTATCATAGAAATAGTGTTAAAAGATAAGCTACGTTTCAATATCTTAATGAAAATTTTTGTTTTCCATAACAGAAGTTAATTCAAAAGCCTAATCAAAGGGATGAAATCCTGCTTCTAGGAGGCAAAAAAACAATGTTTCAGTGAAAATCCATTTAAATACCAAGGACATGTTTAAAAAAGCCAACGTTTGCAAGAAGATACAGAAGATAAGAGCAGAAACACTTGCTCTATAGTTGCTAGAAATAAGCAAATTACTTGAGGGGGGAGATGTTTATTGTTATTTTTTACTTTTGCAATGTTCATGCAATCTAATATCAAGACATTTACAGCTTATCTCAGACAGCTTTTCTACCCTGAGATATGCCTGCTCATTAGTAATTCTCCAAATCCATCCTGTTCAGATAGGTGTTTCCTGAACACTAAGCCACCCCATTTTAAATGCACAACCACTTTCTAATGATTATTCCTGAAAAACTTCGCTTTCCTAGAGGTGTAACAGAACCTCCCTAGGGGACTTCTACTAAGAATGTATTGTGATGGTCCTTCCTTCAGACTTGTCTTTGTAAGGCATGAAGTCTGAAGACATCATTTTGTCTCAGTTTTTATGAACTGTAAAATCACTATGTCTGCATAAAAGAATACTTGCAAAACTGTTCTCTGTGAGACATCTTCATCCAGCACTAAGCAAGCCAGCCAGATAGAGTTCAGAATGTGCTAGCAATGCTCAGGAAAAGACCTCATTGAACAATAGACATAACGACACTCCCCATAGCAGGAATTATATATTGTATGACTGATCATCTACCACTTTTGAAATGGCAATGCTGGAAAGAAATAAAAGGCTGCAGCACACCAGTCTCTGCGGTAGGTTCTAACAACTTTCCACAAATGCCACAGAGGTATGAACTTTGCAAGTATTTTTCATGAGATTGATCAGGTGGAGTTGTTTCAGCTTGCTCAGTCCACTGACAGCTCTGGGAATTCCTGGATTTTTCCTTCAGGCTTGTGGCTCATGCTCAGTCAGCTTGGGAAAAGTTTTGATAGTGCAGGTGCATGGCCAGGTAGACACAAGCAGCTGTTTGCACAACACACTGCTGACATGCAGGGACTTCTTTGCAGGCGCGAATATCCTCCAGACTGCAGGCAGAGGGTCATATGCAATATCCTTATCAGGCAATGTTCACACATTTGTGTCTACAGCGTGTAGTGTGACTACGGACTTCAGCTGCTTTCAACCTTGAACCACCCATACAGCTGGGATGCAACTTCAGGATAAAGTTTCCTTTTCTTTTAACACTGGGCAACCTGGCAATAGCTTAGTATCACCCCAGAAAGTAGCAGGACACTGCGTTTTGCTGTTTCTCAGCACTTTTGCCTTCTCTGACACACGGCTGAGTAGTATGGTAAACTTTTATGATCCTTTCTCATTTCATTATGAAATGGGATGGGTTGATTGTAAGCTGCAAGGAATACCACACAGAAACCATATCATAGAATCATGGTTTAGTTTTGAAAGGACCTTAAAGATCATCTAGTTCCAATCCCCTGCCATGGGCAGGGACATCTTCCACTAGACCAGGTTGCTCAAAGCCTCATCCACCCTGGCCTTATGTTCTGCAAATTCACCTTCCTTTGAAGAATAACAAGATTGAACCAGCTGGGGTGTTGCATGATTTTCATTCTTCAGTTACCAGTTTAAACTGTTGCATGGAGTACCTCCAGACTCTGGAAGAGTACTGCTACAGGAATAAGCCAATCTGCCTCTCTTCTTGGTTTGTTTTCAGGCCTGTTGCTGGTGAGATGTTTGAATCTTGTATTTCAGCTTGTCTGGTCATGGGCAGCTTTAGCAGTAAACGGAGATGGTGGGCAGAAACCCTATAGCTCTAAGTGCTGTTATACATCTGGTTTTCTTCAGAGACAGTCATGTGCCACAAGTATGTAGCCTTATATGTGCTCGGCTCCCCACTAAGTGCTCAGTAACCAGTAATGTTTTCTCCAGCCAGGAAAGCTGAAAAGGGGAATGCACTGTTGCCCTTAGCAATAATTCATATTCTGAAGATGGTTTAATATATGCCTTTACACTCGCCTCATGAAATACATTCTGTTCACAACAACAGGGTTGATCTGACAGTTCAACGTGCATGTAGAGTATCTTACAAAGCATCTCTAAGGCACCTGTAAAAGACAGCAGTGGATGGCAGTGACCTGACAATGATGTAAATTGTCTTTCCTACTTAGCAAATAAGAGCCACTGGGTTTAATAGATAATACGTCACATCCTGTCCTCAGGAGCAAATTAAATACTGCAGATGCTAAGAGACAGTCAGGACCACAGGCTGTGAAATGTTTGCATTTCCCATCAGTGCCACTTTTCTCTTTCGTTTTCTTTACACTTTTCAATTCCCCTGGAGTTTGCTCAGGTTTCTGGGAGAGATTACACAGTTTAATTTTTTTATTCTTTCTTTTTGCTTTCTGAGTGGTTTTATCCTCAAGGAAACCAGGCAGGCTAGCCAAACCCAACATGACAATCAGTGCTGAAAGGCGCGTGATTGACATCAAAACAAGAAGTGCCATTAAGGCATCACAATCTCCTTCACACTGGGTGAAGAGTTCAAATAAACCACACCACATGACTGTAAACCTCAGGTAAGAATGAAAGGTTTCCACTAGATTGCCCGTATTTCCAGAAGAACAAGAAAAAACATGCAGATTATCAGCAACAATATTTGTGAAACCTAACGGTTTTTGGCAAAAATGTTGAATTGGAAATATATATTTTATAGCCAGGAACAGGCAGGACCAGGGATTTTAAGAAAACAATAGGATGTGGTTTTTTTACACTAGATTCATAGAAGTTAAGGTATCAATTTGGTCAGACTTCTGTATTTCCTAAATAATTCAGAGTTGTGCCTGCAAGTAGAATAGATAATTTTAATTTGGATAAAAGATATCTTCCAGAGACATAGAATCATAGAATGGTTAGGGTTGGAAAGGCCCTTAAGATCATCTAGTTCCAAGTCAGGGATGGAGCATTCATCACTTCTTTGGGCAACCTGTTCCAGTGCCTCATCAGCCTCACAGTAAAGAAATTCTGCATTATGTCTAACCTGAACTTCACCTGTTTAAGTTTAAACCTTTTATCCCTTGTCCTGTCATTACAGGCCCTGATGAAGAGTCCCCCTCCAGCACCCTTGTAGGCCCCCTCAGATACTGGAAGACTGTTGTGATGGTGGTGAAAAATAACTGGTACTGACTTTGAAACAAGGTGATTTCTGTCACCTCTTAAAACAAGAGAATTTCTGTCAGAATTGCTGTACTGATCTCGCTCAGGGAGCATACCTCAACTCTATTTTTAATTTGTCCAGTTTCAGCATTCAGACACAGGCTGTTGTTATGCCTTAGAGTAAGGAGCTGTATCACATATAACCGTATCCTTTCGCTGTGTATCTGCAGCAAGGCAAGATGATTATACTGCGTTCAGCTCCCTTCCCAGTCTTTGTTTCCCTATGCAACTGAAGCAAGCATATGCTCCTCAGTGAGAGACATTTTATTCATTCCTCAAAAAATTTGTGCAGCTCTTCAATGAATCTTTTCTTGCAGCAGCCCTATACTCTGCATGCAGCACCCTTAATACCTTAAAAATACCCTTCTCCTCTCAATACCCTCAGGATTCACATTAGCCCTGGTTTTTATGTTGTTGGACTGGCATTTACACTTTGTGGTTTGGTCAGAGTCCTTAACAAATTTACAGTTTTCCAGTATCCTATTTCATATGCATACTGCAACACATTTTGTTACCAAGTCCAGCTCGTGCTGTATTACCAGTCCTTAATCTGCCATAATTTATCATTCTGCCAGTCTTTCTCATCCGCAGATTTTATTGGCAGGGACTGTATATCTATTTCCATCTTTAATAAAGGTACTAGATTGTGCTGGTACTGGGTACCACCCACCAGTTTTAAACAAAAACTATTAAGCTAATGATCTGCAGCATGAAACCCCAGGAGAGCACATGGGCATTTCCAGGTGTTGAATAATCGATCACTCCCTGATTCTGCAAGACCAAAGTGTGTTCAGGGAAGAGTTTAAGCTTAAGTGTAGTAATCTGTGCTCTTTCTGTGGCCATTGGAATGAGAAATGCACTTCCAGGTGCATCTTGCTATAAAATATACACTGTTAATATGTGGCCTGGATCTGCCTCTGTCACTGCACCTTGTCTGTAGCTAGAGCCTAGTGGACACGCAACAGATAGGGGAAACGGTGGCAGCGAGCCAGTCCAGTGAAAGAGTGGCACAGTGTGTATCTTGACATATTCCATCCTTGGTCAGTCATTAGGCACCAGGTTTCTGAAATACTGCAGCACTTGCCCAAAACTGTGGAGATGATGTGCCATATTGTGGTGGGTTGATCACGGCTGGAAGCAAGTTAGTCACTGAGCCACTCCGTCACACCCTGTCTACAACTTGAGAGAGGATCAAAAATATAATGAAAGGTTCATGGGCTGAGATAAGGACAAGAAGAGATCACTCACCAATTGCTATCATGGGCAAACCAGATTCAGTTCAGGGAAATTAATTTAATTTATTACAAACCAAATTAGAGCAGGGTAATGAGAAATAAACCCAAATCTTAAAACACCTTTCCTCCACCTCTCCCACCTTCTGGGCTCAACTTCACTCCCAAATTTTCTACCTTCTTTCCCCACAACAATGCAAGGAGATGGGGAATGGGGGTTGTAGTCAGTTCATCACACAAGGTCTCTGCTGCTCCTTCCTCCCCAGGACAGGACTCCTCATGCTCTTCCCCTGCTCCAATGTGGGATCCTCCCACAGAAGACAGTTCTCCATGAGCTTCTGCGATATAAGTACTTCCCACAGGCTGCAGTTCTTCATTAACTGCTCCAGTGTGGGTCTCTTCCATGGGGTGCAGCCCTTCAGGAACAGACTGTTCCAGTGTGGGTCCCTTCCATGGGTTCAGTCCTTCAGGAACAGGCTGCTCCGGTGTGGGTTCCTTCCATGAGTAGAGCCCTTCAGGAACAGACTGCTCCACTGTGGGTCTCCTGCGGGGTCACAGCTCCTGCCAGCAAACCTGCTCCAGTGTGGGCTCATCTCTCCAAGGGGCCACAGGTCCTGTCGTGGCCCTGCTCCAGCACAGGCTTCCCACAGAGCCACAGCCTCCTTCAGAAATCCCCCTGCTCCAGCGTGGCGTCCTCCATGGGCTGCAGGTGGATCTGCTCCACCATGAACCTCCATGGACGGCAGGGGCACAGCCTGCCTCAGCATGGGCTGCACCATGGGCTGCAGGGGAATCTCTGCCCCGGAGCATGGAGCACCTCCTGTCCTCCTTCTGCACTGACCTTGGGAACAGCAGAGCTCCTTTCTTCAGCTGCAATTGCTATTACAGTTCTTTTCCCCTTCTTTAAAAAGTCTGGGAAAAACACCATTAAGTTGGCTACAGTGTGCCACTACAGTGGCTTATTAGGAATCAAGAAGAAAAGCAACATCAGCTTGATAAAATGACAACCATCAGCTGGATATCAGACGAGCTGGCAGCTACATAGTAGAATAATACGCATTTTGTTGTGGGGGCCATGTGGACAAACTGAGATGAGCTGGAATCTGCTACTCCTGGGTTGTGTTGCTCCATGAGGACAGAAGTTGTTGGACAAAGTTTAAAGAAGGCTCAGAAGGAAAAATAAAAAAGCAGGAAAAAAAAAATATCAACAGAGAAACCCAACAGCTGTGATGCTGAAAGACGAGATGAAGAAAGGATCAGCTCTGAGAATTCATTGGATGGATGTGTGTGGAGCCAACAGAGCCAAAGATTAGGTGCAGATGAAAATGCTGATGGCACTGCTGTATTTGGATTATTAAAAACTCCAGAGAAAGAAACCTCTAGCACTTCCCTGCATAGGTAAACCCTTGCTTGGTAAACATCAAATGCAGATTCAGACTCAAATATTGAGCTAGCCACACATGTGACACTAGTGCTACTGCAGAACTGAATACGGGGTTTGAACTTGTTCTCAGGAAGTAAGAAACTTACTGGGTGTTAGGTCAATCCTTACTTACATCTGGGTGGAAACTTATAGTAATTGTGCAATTTCCCTAAATAATCCCCAGAGATCTATGTTAGGCATTTTACCTTTGCAGCCTTTTCTGCCTTTGCTCCTACAGTGCTTTTCACTCGAAGCCTTTGCACTTCCCTACACCATGTAAAATATGACTACTCCTTTCACTTAAAGACCTCGGTACAACATTAAAATCCCACCAATAACTATGCGGGGTCCCTTTTGTCGTACTACCTGTCCTCATTAGTCACGGTCGCTTAAAAGGGGAACATAAAATAGGACGCTTGGCTCCATCTCTTTCTCCTCCTTCCTCCCCACGCTGCCCACCGGAGCACCCTCAGCCGAGCAGCGGGGCCGCCCGTGTGCAACGCCGGAGGGCGGTGGCCTCGCCGAGCCGCTGCAGCCGCGGAGCGAGGAGATGCGGTGCCAGCGCTGCCCGCGCAGCCTCCGCAGAGGCGCGCTGCGGTGCGCAGGGGCTGGCGGGCCCGCGCTGCCCGCGCTGCCGCATCCTTCACCTCTCGGCACCGCGCGCCTGTCCGCGCACCGCTCCGCGGCCGCGCGCCACCCATCTCCGCAGCTTCCCTCCGACCCTCCTGCCGGGAGGAGGAGGGGAGGGATCGCGGGGGGGAGGAGGGAGGGGAGGGGAGGGAAGAAGAGGGAAGAAGAGACGCGCCGCAACTTGCTGCTGCTGCTCCTCCCTCCCTCCGTCCCCTCCTTCCCTCCCCGCGCCGGTGCCCGGCCCCTGCGGGCTGCATTCCCCGGGCAGCGCTCCGCGAGAGGCGGCATCCTCGGGCGCGCCCCTCCGCGGGGCTGGCGCCTCTCGGTGAGTTAGGGGCGGTGCGAGAAGTTGCTGTGCCTGTGTTTTGGGGGGTGGAGGGAGCGGTGTGTGTGTGTGTGTGTGTGTGTGTGTGTGTGTGTGTATTGCGGGGTGCTGTCGCTGCGGGCGCGGGTCGCTGCGCGGCTGCGGGAGGCCGGTGGAGGAGCCGCCGCAGGGCTGCGAGGCTGTTCTGTCTGACCGCGTTCCGTGCTGCGGGCTACGTGGTGACTGGGAGGGTAGTTCGGCACGGTCACAGGTTTTAGCTGGGTCGTGTGGGGCATCCCCCAGCGATGGGATCCGCCGCGGGCGAGCCCCGCGTTTTCATTCACATGCTATTGCATGGTGATAGACTCCAGTTTGTTTGTCAGTGGCATCTGCTCTTGGTCTTGGAAACTCTTCTAAGAGGAAGGGGTCACCAGAGAGCAGAGGCTGCTTTTCAAAGCGAAGGGATTTGAGCGCACAAATGAGTCCGGGGCACCCCGTTTGTCGTGTGTGCTGCTCGGTTTGGAGCATTCGCTTCCCTTAGTGCTTCTAGGATGGGAAAGGAAGAAAGCTGGCAAACGGTCATACCAAGAAAGTTGTGTAGCTTGAGATGTTAGGTACGCTAATGGAGCCTATTATCTAAATAAACAAACAGTGATTTATAGGTGTCTAAACTATAATGCTTTGAACGATAGAGCTCTTTAACCTTTCTTTATAATCTGTCCCTCAGAGATTTGGATTTAAGAAGGGTAATACATCATCTGTGGTGCTGAATGCTTGAGTTGATTACATTTGTAAAAGGAAATAATGCCTTTGAAATAATACTGAACCATTAAGTAAGAAATGCAGAAAAAGAGTGAGAAAGAACAAAGCTAAGATTTTGACAGAAAGTATTTCCTCACCTTTCTAGCAGCCGTGCTCAATTGACTTTTATCCAGAGTTCTTATTTTATTAAATTATATGTCAAAAATGTAAGTGTGCCTTGTGAAACCAGAAGCAAATCCTCCTCAGTCCTCTCAAAGTCTGTCTGTGTTGCAGTTAAATGATTGGAGCAGTATCTGCTGAGAGCATCTGCAGAAGTGAGCTCAGCTAAAGATACCCAGTAGGTAAATGGAAGTACATTTTCATTGTATTTGCTTCTCTTAGACAGTACAGTAGCAGAAACTTCAAATTTCAGGGTTTCTTATTTTACATCTTTAACAATTTTGCCCTGATAAATATACATATATGTGAGATGTGCAGCTTCATCATAGCAAAAGTGCCTGCCCTCACTGGATAAGTGATTAATTCAGGTGTTAATTTATTCAACAAGGGCCAAATTCTGCAGCCTGTGAAGCATGTCCTGTAAGGGGTGTCTCCTGCCCTCAGGGGAAGAGGAAACAGTGAGTACAGTATGGACAATATCTTGCAGGCCTGAAGTACAGGAGCAATTTTATCTTTAACCAGTGTCTCAATACAGGATTTTATTAACATAAAATCAGTATTCAGGTCAGCAATGGGGATCTGCAACTTTCGAATGAGAAGCTGATCTGAAGGCAACACATTGCTCATATGAGTAAAGGCTGTGGGATATGACACTGAGCAAGCTCACCTATCTTTTGTTCTGTTCCTTTTATGAAATGTCATTTAATGAGGAGAAGAAACAGGTAATTCATTGCATTTTAAGGCACAGTGCTCCTGGTAAGCCTTACTGCCAGGCATTTGAACGTGGATGTAGCTTTAGATCATGTATTGTATACAGATGACTGCTGCTAGGTAACTTAAGCTTTAAATTTATTCCACTGTTAAAGTTATATTGATCAGAAAGTGGTAGCTGGATTTCAAGTCCTAATAAGAAAATCTAGAGCTAATTTATATTTTAAGAAGCACTGTTCTGAGGAATCCACAAGAAATGCAACTGAGTTCTTCTTACTGGCTATGCTGTGGCATTTAGTTAAGGAGCACTCTTTTCTGGGGCTTTGTGGACTTCATGACACACAAAGGAGTTAAATTTGTTTATCAGCTTATTGATGCCCCTGGTAAAGTGCTGTAGAGTTCAATAGCTGGAACAGAGGATGTTTGTTTCTGTCCATTAAGGACAGGGATGGAGAATGGAGGGGCTTTTACAGAGTGGTTCCAACTCTATTTCATTTGTAACTGCAAAACATAAGAATAAGATTAATAGACCAAAAAGGCTTGAAAACATTATTTAACACTTGATTGAAACAATTAATCATTCAAATACTATTACCTAGGCTGCTGTAGCGATGCCTCTGCTTCTGGGTGTTGAGAAAGGCCCAGATTTGGAATGTGGGATACTAGGTAGCTCAGCCTAGAATGATGGTGGGAGGGCAGGAGTCCTGCCCTCACCTGCAGGTTTCCAGAGTGGGGCTGAGAGCCCCTTCCCGAGTTTGAGTGTATGCTGAATGAATGACAGCTGCTGGCTCAAGCCCTGCCTGGAGTTAGCAGGGAAGGTGTGTTTGGATGGGGGTCCTGGTTGTACAGCCTGTAGCTTGCAGACAGACTGCCTGGCTGCTTGCAGCCCATCTCTGCATCCCAAGGTTGCAGGTCTTATAGTGTGTGTAACGATGCAAAAAAGCTTTTGTTCTGATGGGGAAAGAAGTTCAAGATGGCTTCTTCCGTAGGAAAATGGTGCATTTATAAATGTCTGTATGATCAGATACTGCTTACATTGATTAAAACATGGAAAGGGTGAGCAGCGCACATTCTTGCATATACTACTGCTAGTAAAAAACTGTAGGCTTGAAACTGCTCCTCACTCATGTAGGTTCTTGGAGGCCCTGTGAATTCCAGATGAAGAAGTTGAAGCCTGCTGATCTGCCTGCAAACATAACTGAAAGGAATTAATATGTCCTTAGTTGCCATTCCCCCATCTCTATCCTGGTACCCTCATGCTCTGAATTGCTGTGCCATTCCGTAACTCCTCTATAGGTGTCTCGTGGGTATGTGTGCTGCATCCAGTTCGTCTTCCCCCTGGCATCTCACATCCCAGAAAACAGTTACCTGGGCTTGGGGGGGTGGCAAGCTGCAGGTGGTGGGACCTCCAAAGGTTGCTCCTGCAAAGGTGCACCAAGCACAGCTGTCAGGTGAAAGATGATGAGAGGCATTCCCTCGATTCCTGGATGTGATATAACAAAGTTGTAATTAAAGCGGTGGTGGTAGATTATTAGGGCAGATAAATACTGCCTTGTTACAGCCCTCTTGGGTCATATGTAAGCAGTATTCGTTTAGAAAGGGTGAATGAATAGTCAGTGTGAAGGATAAAGATCAGGATTGTTAATCACTCTGGAAGTCTTCTGTGGGAAAGTGTAAACTCACAACGAAAGATAGTGTCCATAAACGTAATTTAAATACTTACATAACTTGAGGATAAAAATTTGATATTAAAAGCATGCAATTACCAAGTCATGTTTGGGTTCTTGTCAGATATCTCTAGGACTTGTACTGCTGGGGTTGGTTGGTGGTGAGCTATATTTTTACATAAAGCTTCGCTACCAGCAGCAAAGAGCTCTTCTTTACCACCACCTATGAAAAAAATCTGATTGATTTTGTTTAAGTGCAGGTATAAAAAAAAAAAAAAAAAAACAACCCACAGAAATTTCAGAGACTATGTTTGCTTAAACTCTTCTGCTTCAGGTTGGGTTAACTGCAGGCATTCCTGCCTGAAACAGTGTACCGGTGGCTGTAGGCTAGGGGCATGGTGATTGATCATTCACTTACAGTTTGTGGCTGTTGATACAGCTGCAGTGTGAGAAAGAATAATTCCAGGTAGGAAAGGGTGGTTTCCACACCCGTAAATAACTGGGATTTATTGGAATTCTTTCTCTGCCGATCCTTGATTCTCACAGAAGTTTCTTTTGTCCTTTTCCAGCTCTCAGAATGTGATAAAACCCTTGAAAAAAAGTGTATGCTTTCATGTAAATACGGTGAGGATGAGCCTTTGAAAACATATCTAAGCTGATGCTGATGAATAAACAAACTTGGCCAGAGTAAATCTTTTCATCTAACTTCAAGAGCCACACAGTAATGAAGTAAATATAGATGTACTTAATGGGCTTCTTTCATCCCAACACATAAAAAAACCCTCAAAGGATTGCAAGCAAATCTAAAATGGATTTCTAAGTGGCTGGGTTTTGGTTGTGTTTTGATTTTGGTACTGAAGCAGTTTAGCCAGGCTAGGGTGGGAGTGGAGCTGTGGAAGTGCTGAAGTGAGGGCTAGCCTAAATGGGAAGGGACACAGTGTGTGAGAGACCTGACTCTTATCCTGCAGTTCTGCAAAAAAGGCAGAAAGTGCTCATTCCGCATGTTTAGAACAAGTTATTTGAAGAGCTTCTCCCCAGACTTGTCTATTTAAAAGGCAGCTTGCAGATGAGGCTTTGAGAGGCAGGGGGCTTGCTCTGCAGGGTATGTCCTGGCAGTGCCCTAGCCTGATTTCCAGCTTCACAGTGTACCTGAATTTGGTGTTAAATATGGCCTCGGAACCATTGTGGCACGTGCTATAGACACAGTCATTGACGTATGACTGCAGCAGGGGTTTTGATTTTGGCAGCATCTTGTTGGTTTGAATCTGTGGGAAAGAGGATCTCAAAGATCTGGAGATTTGCAGATCTGGATGTTCACTGCATGATAGTGGATTTGGTTTCATTTCAAGACGCAGGATGGCTGATTTCAATGACGGCATTTGTAAATAGATTAACAACTTCTTGTGGAAAGAGCGCCTAGCAAATACAACTGTTTGGTCTTCCTGTCCTTGCTTTATGAAGACCAAGGTGTAATGTTTGCACTTCTTGCATGAAAGAAAGAGTCTTTGGATCGTCTCTTTAAAAACACAGTTGTGAAACAATTTTACTTTAAAGACAAGTGGGTTGTTTTGAAAAGGGTAACCCTTGTGCTGAGGGGAACAAAACCCAAAACCAGACGGTAACTTGGTCGTGTCTTAACAGGAAAAGTTCAGGTCCATTTCATTCCATGTGGAATAAAATTCCATTCAAAGCTGGTCAATGTTAGACTACTTAGACAACTGTGTCAGCATAATTACAGAAATTCTTTGGTATGAGCTTTTTCTTCGCAGAGATCTTGATAAGTGGGAAATACTTTAAAAAATGGTTTCTGTGAGTGTTGGAGGAATTTTGTGGAAGAGCTATAAATCCAGGAAACTGTTGTACTCTAAAAAAACATAACAGTGATTTACTAACGCCCAGATTCAACTCACTATTTGACTCCTCAAATAGTCAGACATCCAATTTAGCTCACATCTGGTTGTGTTGTGCCATGTGTATAGAAGTGAAACATATTAAAAACTGTTCAGCTTTGGATGTGTTCATGTGGGGATTTACTCATAAATAATTGATAACCCCCTGAAACAAAATCTCTTCATTACTTGGTGGATTGCTCACCTCTTCCCTCCCATGCTCATTGTTCTTGCAGGAAGGGGGAAGAAGGAGGTGCTGCTTTAATGAAGGTGTATGTCAGCCTCTGCTGCTTCTTTCAAAAGGTCATCTACTAAACAGCAGCAATGAAATGCTTGACAAAAGATAAACATTTTATTGTCTTATGGAGATATGTGGCATGCCAGTGTTTTAGCGGAACCACACAGCTGCCGTGTTTGTGACTTCTTTTCATCTTAGGACAGAAGCAGTGATGAATTGTTAGATCAATGAATGGTGGTGTCTGATGCACTGCAGGACATGACGTCAAATTAAGGGTTGTTTGATGTGCAGTACCAATTAGAACTGAAATATTTGGGCTGATCTTTCAAGATTTTATCAATGTAAAGCAGATCAGACTGTTGACTGCAATGGGACAAGTCTTTGTGAACACTGGTTTCCCATTTGAGCAAGAGTTTGCGTGATTTGAGCTCCTGTTTACCAGACATTGAAGCATAGTGGTGGGTTTCCTCTCCTGGAAAAAAACAAAAGGGTTGTTCTTCTGTCCATTGACTTAATGTGTATCTGAGTTGATCTAACAAAATCTCATTTTAAGGGAAAAGCTGTCTTAGTGAAACATCATCTTAATGATGACTTGAGCGCTATAGAGTTATTAGCCAAGTTCTGTAACAGTCTTTAAAGGTGCTAATACTTGCTTGCAGTTTAATAGCCCTAACTATTGCTAATGTACAGGAAATGTTCAAATCATATCATTGAGAGAGCACCCTAACAAATCTTACAGCTATTTTAATGTGAGGTTTCATATGTTGCTCTTTTTTAATTGAAAGGTGAATAGCTATAAAGGCTTCATCAATCTGCTATTTCCAGATGACAGCATTTTCTATGGCGTAACTGTAAGTCCCAGCATGCCAATCCCAGCTTTCAGCTTCAGTGTCACAGCTCAGACTTTTCCTTTTTCACTTGGCAGAAGTGTGTATCTGTGGTGGTGTCTGGATTTGTGTCTTAAAAAAAAATAAAATAAATAAAAAATACTGTTTTCAATCAAACAAAATGAGAATAAAATTCTGAAATAGTAATCACCCACTGGCTGATACTGGAGAAAGCAGGCCCTTCACTCCTCCTTCTAGAAACCAAAGATTAAGCTTGCTTATAAAGGATTAACAGAGCTCTCTTCTGTTAATTCGTAATGGTGTAGTCGAAATGCTTGATTCTACATCAGTGGAAAATCCATTATCAATCAATGGGAATTTTGCAGCTGAAGCCAAAAGGATTAGAGACTTGTCATTTGGAAGTGACTGAAGGAAAGAAAGAAAGACCTGGATATGCTTTTTGTCACATGGCTGTGAGCCACCACCAGACCGTGGCCGCAAGAAATGGCACAGGAGACTCTTTAGTTGCCTCAGGCAGGCTATTTCCAGAGAGGTATGAAAGGGCTGGTGCCACTCTGTGGAGAAACCTTACCTGGTGTCCTGCTGAGAGGGAGTTGTTACTCATGTCCAAGCAAAATTGCTTCAAAGGGGAAGAAATAAGCAGAGAATGATGACCTGGAGCCCTCTTCTAGGAATTGTACCATGGTAAGGGAGAGTTGGTGAGGAGGTCAGATGCACAACGGGAGCAGGAGTTAGGAAGAACAGTGGAAGAGGGGTGCAGATTTGAGGTTGAGGGCTGCAGAGGAGCACTGATGCCTACACCACACTGTTGTACCTGCTGCCATACATGGACGTTGGTTCAGGAGACTGGAGTGTGAGGGAAACGCAGGAAGAAATTGCTAACGAATTTGCTATTGATGGTATCCTAAGGATGTCCTAATGAATTGCATTGACTGCAGAAGTTTCTTCCTTTAATAAATAATAGCTACTTTTCCTTGTAGTACAGTGCAGAGACCAGCATTCAGACTGCTGGAGCCTACATACTGTAAGAAAACCTGGGGTTCCAGGCTTACTTTGTGAGGAATATTCATCAAGCACATTCTGAAATATATATATTTTATTTTTATTTTTTTTAATGATGCTAGCTCAGCTTTAAGCTTAGCTTAAATGTAGCTCTGGTCCGGAGCCTTGTTGTGGAGAAAAGCATGATCTCCATGACCTCTGTTGCAGCGTTTGGTAGATACTTTTCCAGAGACAGAAGCTAATACATCACAAGATGCTATTCAGAGTAAAAATTCCTTTTTACAATGATTTGGTAAATGTAAATGTATTGTTTTGATCTGTTATAATAGACAAGATTGGGTCATTTAGTTTGGTAATTACAAGGATGAAATTAATTTCATTTTCCTTTACTCTTGTTAAATGCAAAATAATTAAGCACAAATCATGGAAGGATGGGCTCTCTTGTTTGTAGCTTCATTATTTATTAATCTAACACATTAGATGGGAGGCTTTATAGATTTGCTTGCCTAAGGAAGAAGAAAATACGGAAAGGCCAAACTAGACATCTATATTGTCTCACACTGTCGTGACACACACTTTTAGGTACAGTCAAATACCACTTCGTTTTCAGTTCACTTTGTACCAAAGGGCACTGCTTTTCCCCTCAGAAAGGTAAGTTATGACTTAATGCTTAAATAGTCTGAACAAGCTTGTATTTGGATAGGCAAGGTCACTTGCGTAGTTCCTCCATCTCATGCCATTCATGTAGAGATGTAACGTTGTAATGGGGCAGGCAAAATAAACTGTGTATGTGCACGCTGTAAAAATGTACATCTTGGCCATCTTAATTGACTGTCCTGGTTACAGGAGGAACTGTGCCTTCCCCTGATTCAGCCTTTTCAGGAAATGGTGTTGGTCTAACACAGGCAGCAGTGCAGTAGCAGCCCAGTGGGGGTAGAAAAGTGCTCTTCTTTCTTACCTTTATGTAGCTGGAGGGGATTTGAAAATTGGGTATTTCTCTCCATCTCTGCATCTCCAAGTAGCCCTGACACTGCCAGCCATGGATTAGTGAAATAAATCCCTCGCATTCACAGTGAAGTGGAAAGCATGAAGAACATTTTCTGCCTTTTTCCCCTCTTTTTAATGTGTTGCTAGCTGGCACAGTGACCTCCATTTCGTGACTCCTGTGACATAACATGTTGCAGAGCTTTTCTGTGTGGATTAATTAATCACTCAAGGGAGTAGTAGCATGTGACACTGTGCATGTGGACTTGAGATAAACAATTACCTATAGACCACCTATAATGAATCTGTACTTCAAATGTTGCTTCTTAATGCAGTTTGATTTTTCTACTGTGATTTTTCTTTCCCTTTTGTTTTGCCTGTTTTCTTAGCTATGTCCCTTCAGGTCAAATGGGATGCATACACAAGGTCACCTTCTGGTGTTGCCAGTGTAGCTGAATTTGGAAAAGAGTATTCATGGCAATTTAGTACATGAAATTTGCCAGGGCACTGGGAGGTGGTTTTATGCTAGTTATGTAGAGGTGCAACAGTTTTCCAGAGTATGTTGGTGGACAGTCTGTCAAATCTTTTAAGTTGTTCCAGTCAATTATATTGACTGAAGTAAAAGCAAGAATTAATCTTTTTTTCCCCCCATTCTTAACATGATTTACTATCAAACTCTTGAGTTACGTTTCAGTATCAGTTGTGTATTTTAATTTGTGTAGTGAACCTGGAAGCCCTTACTCACTTGTGCCTCCATCTTTAATTTTGCCTAAGAAGTCCATCTCATTTCTGGAGAGCAAATACACCAGGAATTGATTAGCACTAACAGTCAGGCAAATGGAAGGGAAAGAAGTGATGACTGGGTCTGGTGTGAGGTCTGACCAGTTACAATGAATTGACAGATGCTGGTTCACAGGTGATCCTGTTATCTTCCTCAGTAGGTTCGGTTAAAATCAGCCTTAGGAAAGTACTGGAAAAAGCATGCTAGCTCAGAAGCAGAGGATTGATTTCCCACCAAAACTGAGGTCATTATTATGAGGAAATTAGATAAATTATTAACTCAGTAAAGGGGCAGATAGCAAATAATTCAGCATTTGCATGTTTCCCATTTATATGGAGCTCAGGCATAGCATGGACATGTAGTGTGGTGGAGTTGGTTCCAGACAGGCACATCAACACATGTTGCTGGCCTGGGAGGAGAAGTCTGGTCTGCAAAACAAATGGTGGGACCCCCGGACTCCTACAGGGTGGCCTTGGTGGACCCACCTGGCCATGCCCTGGTTTCCAGCACCTGCATAGATGCTGGCAGGATAGGGCAGGGGCCAGACAGTGGAGTGGTGGGGGTCTACGCTTAGCAAGCACTTAGAGGTTTTCTGGAGGCAGGCAACCTAGGGATTTCATCCACAGTTGTGGAACACAGAGCCTGGAAGTGCTGGGGTCACCTGGCACCACAGGATGTGGCCTCATGCAGAAACGAGGTGGCCTGAAGAGCTGGGTGTAGCTACTCCAGGATGCTAAAGCCCTCGAAGCTTGGACTTCATTGTTGACAGTCTGGGAACCTGGAAACCCGTGATTGATTTTTGTTATTTCTTAGCTCTTCCAGCTGTGGGAATTACTGAAATACTAGTTCTTGGACAGTGGTAAAATTAGCATGAGTTGTCAGTTTTAATCAGCAGTAAATAATACTTTGTTCAGGAAACACAGTAACAAAGAAAACTTGTTTCACTTTGTCTTCAGAACTAGGCAGAGATTATATGTTGCAGTGGTATGTTTCCCTGAGAAGGAGAATTTCGGTTTGCAGTTTCTGTGTTCCACCAGGCATGAAGTGTGCCCTGCTCCACAAAGCAGTTGTCTTTTCTATATCAAGTATTAGCCTATATCATCAATTACATTGATGCTTAAAAAAAAGAAAGAAAGAAAGAAAGAGCTTTAAACAGAAGAAGCTTCCTTTCACTGGAGTCAAGGAATAAAAAAACCTCAACAACAGAACCCCTCAGGAATTGCTGTGCTTAAGCTATCTGTCAGTAGGTAGTAATCGATGTTCTGAGGTATAACTCCGAAATGTTAGTGTTCATCATATAATAAAAATCATGCTCCCTGCAGCTCATCATCAGCTGCTACTTAAACTGAATTAATAAAAGAAGTGTGAAGATTGCTGTAGGTAAATGACCACTATTGAGAGATTTAAACCCTTAGCTGCCTGGCTTTATTACGCTCCAGCACCTGTGGTGTGTATCTGTATCAGCCTGATTTTATGCAGAGGGGATCAAGCTCTTGCAAAAAAATTAGTGCTACTGAGTCAGTCATATGCTGAAGAGCGAGGTTTTGGTGGCAGGGGGAAGTGCACTGCTGGTTTCCCTTCCTGCAGCTGGTGTTTTCTGCTTAGCAGTGGAGAACTGCCTGAAGCCATGCACTGCAAACTTGAACTTGCACTTTCCTCACTTACCTGGGTGATCTTCTCTAGTGGATCTGAAAACAGGAGGTTCCCTCTGAACATCAGGAAACACATTGTCACTGTGAGGGTGAACGAGCACTGGCACAGGTTGCAGAGGGAGGTTGTGGAGTCTCTGTCCTTAGAGATACCCCAAAACCATGTGGACATGGTCCTGGGCAAGCGGCTTTTGGTGGCCCTGCTTGAGCAGTGGGATGGACCAGATGACCTTCAGAGGTCTTTTCCAACAACAACCATCCTGTGACAGTTGGTAGGAGCACCTCTGTGCCACTTTCTTTACGGACACACTTTTTCTAAGAGAACCTGTGCTAAACTTACAGCTTCCTAGTTTGTTCTTTAAAACTTTGTAAAAGACTGTCCACCTTACTGAAGAAGAGGGATAGTGATATGTTCTTGCTACCTTACGTCTACTTCTCAGGTCACTCCTCCTTTTTCACCTTCAGTTTTTAAAACAAAAAATCTCTTACATGGTCTCCTGTAATGCAGCAATGCAGTATTGGTCGTTGTCTCCTGTGCCTGCAGCGTGTATACAAAAGAGCAGTCATTTCATCTCTGTTCTAACCACTTATGTGAAAAATAAGGAAACACCTCATTCTTTGCAGTGACTTGAGCCTGTGAATACTGGACAAAAAGAGTTATTGCGCAAGCCTCCTGTCTTACTTTTTATAGTATTTCCTTTCCTTTAGAGCCTGGCTCTTACTAGCTACATTTCTGAGCCATTTGTAGCTAGCGTTGTATCCCATGTGCCTCTATGAAATAGCAGATCAAGTGCTGAGCTTAGCTGTTGTACTAATAGGCCTTAAGCGGTATGGTGTCTAAAACTCAAAGCAGAATACTTTTATCAACACAAGCCTACAGAGAGAGCTTTTGTTGTAAACCACAATGGAATGATGTGCCACTGCGTGTTTTCTCCTCCTAGCAAGTTAACAGCTACCTGGAAACAAACCCACCAAATGTGCTGCTTTTTATGCACATGGGAGCAGTGGAGCTGTTATCGGTGGCCTTAGTCTTCTTGCTTTGGCTTGGAAGCTAATTTTGTATTAATTACAGGCATGGCTTTAATCTTTGGCAACAAGACAGCAACAATAGAGTTACCCTTTGACTACTGATGTCCAATTTGCTTTTATTCCCTGACTCTGTTTGCAAACCAAAGACTGAAGCATTTTTCATATAAATTAATTTGCTATTCATGATTTTTAAAATTCATAAAGAGCCTGATCTTAGATGTACTGGTGCTGCCTTCTCAGTGTAAATACTATTGCTCTAGTGCAATCCTTGGAGACCATAAGAAGCTTTCCAGGACAAGGATAAAGTATTTTCAGGAGAAAGAGGAGCAGTTTTAATGTAAGTTGTTTGATTTTCCCAAAGGAGGAGGAGGAGCATTCACATTTTAGGACAGGATGAAAACTAAAAATTTCCACAGTTCCATCCAAGTTAAAGGCATGCACAAGAGCTTAGGAACCCTTTAAGTTTTGCATATACTGGTGATATCGGAGACTTCAAAAGAGAAACAGCTGCATGTGCGATAGAGTGGCCAAGACTTTAGTGAGCTGCAAAATGGGTGAAAACTTCACTTAAAATCTGTCTTAGAAGGTGGGTGTAGACTTAGGAACATGTTTAGCCAAGAGAAATAATTGTTCCTACGGAAAGAGATTTTGTTCTTTGGGTT
>JBCJKH010053212.1:11570-22832 GCA_039877255.1 Loriculus beryllinus | reverse complement strand
CCCTGCCCATGGCAGGGGGGTTGGAACTGGATGATCTTAAGGTCCTTTCCAACCCTAACTATTCTATGATTCTATAATTATTTGAATATTCATCACAAGGTGAAATAATTACAAATCAAACATGTCTTACCAAGTGTTGTCCTCTAGGCTACTGAGTCTGTCTGTAATGTAAGAAGGGATGAAGCATGTCTGTTCCAGGTTCTGCTTTCTTATCATATGAACCTGGAGTTGAATTTAATCGTTCCGCAGACTCATAATGTCAGAACCAAGGCCTCTTCAGTAAGTTTCTATCGCTGCAGCTGTAGAATATTCTGAGGATTAAGAAGTGAACAGTTCTCTTTTTGTTGAAGGCAAACCTGCACATCTCTAGTCTGGCTTTTTTTCTTCTTTGAAAAACTTATTAAAAATTAATTTCTATAATCTTATTTTTAATAAATCCATTTAAATAGGGAATGGGAAAGCAGCCTTTTGCTCTTGTAAAATCACCTTAATGTATCTTAATCTCAAACTATCAAACTTCGAAAATTAATAGATTGTCAACTGCAAGCCAAAAAGTCTTACAGAAGATTTCAAATATTCACAAGTTTCACATTAGTTTAATTCTCAAGGAATGGTGAGGCCATAATTCTGATCACAGATTACACTGAATCAGCATCAATAAAACACGGATTTGATATAAACATCCATGTATTGTAAAGTAGGAGAGGTTCAGAAAAGTGTACTGGACCATTTAACACACCTCTTACTTTACTTACATGTTTTTATCTCTTCACAGTTCCTGAGGTACTGCTATCAACCATTGTCAAAATAATCCCTTAAACTTTAGTCAGCTCAAATTATCTTTCCACCATCAAACTCCTATTGCCAGTAACATATTGATTTGTCCTGGGCTCAAGACAAATTTCTCCTGCCCAATTAAGACGAGTCTCCTGGAGGAACACAAGCTGATCAATATTTCCCATGTATAGTGCCCTAGCCCAGTTCAGGCCCCATTTAATCCATTAAATGAATGCATGCAGACAACATATTAGCTATTCTGCTAAATTAATTTTGGTGACACGCCTTTATTAATTCTGTGATTTACAGTAAAAGAACCTCCTTCACCCCCAGGAGGAGAATTTACACTTTAGTAGGTTAATTACTTAACCAAGCATCATCTCTGCATGGACTAGCAAGATATCTTTGAAGCAGCAAGAACTGACCTATGTGGGTTGGAGGATGTTTCACTGAACTGACTAGCAAAAACAAATGAGAAAAATCTTAATGGATATCTAATATCTAGGAAAAAATATTCCTTGATCCCACAGGTGATAGCTTTATGTTCTATAGCATGAGAGCCGATTATTCTTAGCATAATGGAGACACACATAATGATAAATGTTATTAGTGGTCATAAAATTATCCAACCCTTTAGAATGTCTGCCACAGTATTTAAATCAAATACCTCCTTCAATGATAAAACCCAAATTGCTGAATATGGATTGCATACAGATGTACATCCTTTTTTATTCTAAACTCACTTCCAATTTAATTTAACTGTGGTATTTATTCGCTGAGCACCACGTCCTTCATAATTTTCACAGGAAGTCCCCTCATTTGTTCTTCTTTTCCAGCTGAGCAATTCCAGCCTTTGTGACACCTCTATTTATGCTCTATTACCATTTATTTTGCCCCATGGTAAGTTTTGTAATTTCAAGTATGTTTTCCTAATATTGGGTGACCACATTTGGATTAAGGACTACAGAAATATACTATTCAATTATGCCTTTAGTGTAGCTGAATTTTTTTGGCATTGCAGATTTTAATCTGTTTAGCATACTTGCCAAGTTATTCACAGTAATCTCAGGTTATTTTCTTCAGAAAATCCCATATGAATAAAATCCACACATGAAAAGCTTTGACAATTTTGCCCATTATTACTGGTAGCGCTCCTTATGTGTGTCTATACTAAAATAAAACATGAATACTTACAAAGCTGTCAGGAGGTTGGCTTTGTTTCAAATAGTTGACATTTCTTTGTGTTACATTTGTCGATGAGTACTTTTGATTTTTATTTGTGGTTAATGCTAATCATTATAATAATGTAGGCAAACCCACTGCTTTTTCTGTGCTCTTTAATGAAGATTATTGCATCATGCGTAATTTGGTCACAAATGGAAAGAGAATTTTTCTTCTCTTCAGGTAATAAAATTTACTACTAACAGTGACCCAGAATTTTGCTTACATGACTCAGTGCAGGTCCATCAAGGTCAGTGTTGCACTGCTTTTAAGTCCAAAAGAGAAAAGGTCCCAGTAGTTCCTCTGAGGACTGTGGAGAAAAAGGTGGTCAGCATTCAAAGGATTTCATTTCATCAACAAAACATAATAGGTCAATATGCTTGGGGATCTCTCCTCTTGTAGGGCTATCATGGTCATATATTTTCTGGAATACCATTATATCTTTCACAAAGGTTTGCAGACTGCTGTTGAGAAGTCACAAATAACAGATGAAAACTCACAATAGAGTGAGTCTGCAGGTGGAAAGTAGCTCATCTATGGCATTATGTGCAGATAAATGTCTGTCACATTTAATTTATGGATTTGAGTGTTCCTTCCTGTCTTCTGGAAGAATTTAGAGTTTTTACATTTCTTCAGGTCAAGTGTTAGCTGTGGAAACCAGCTTCTTTGGACTGATGTACCCAGAAGTTGGCAGTTATTCAGATATTATGTCTTCCTTTCTGAATTTTAAGGTACGTGGTGAGGTGCAATGCAATTAAATCAAGTCTGCTTAGATTTTCATGACTCTGTTTCTGATTATTTCCTTCATTTATTGGGAAAATACTTAGAAGGCACTGCTTGTAGTCGAGATGCCATGGTTGATTGCTATGAACCAGAAAACAAAGCACTTCTAACCTGAGTGTCTGAAAAGTGAGTCTGCAGAGGAAAGAATAGAACTGCGGGGTGCCCTGCTTACTTTGTCTTATTGATGTTATGTCAGATCTGGTCAAAAGACAAGCAAAATGATCATTTTTCTAACTGCTGCCACTGTAGACTCACTGTGGAAGCTAATAGCCAAAATATGATCTTCCTGGCTCATGGATCAATAACAGCAATAAAGCATTTATAGGTCATACTCTTCTTCCAGTTGCACCTGTATAATTGAATTGTGAGAAAAAATCAGCCTTCATTTACATCTGAGGGGCACTGATGGGCTGCTTCTACCATTTCACTGAAATAGCTGGAATTCAAAGGCATTATACTAATTTGTCTCATGGAGCACGAATCCCCTATCTTTCACTGGGAGGCTCAAGGGGTAAGTGGAGTGCATTCTCTCTCAGACAGGATAACCTATTTTTTTAAACCTTGTTGTAAACCATTGTGTGATATTGCACTGTTCTTTCACGTTCACTGCTTTTCCCAGCATATAGTCATGTCTTGTGAAGGGCATCCTGAATAAATCTGTCACTGATCTTGTAGGCCTTGTCAGGGCCAGCTGGAGCTCTGAAATTACTGAAGAAAAGATGATGCAGAAGTGCATGGTATTAATAGTTGTCATCATGAGGTTACATCAAACCCTTCAGTGAAGAACTGTCTGTTGGTATTTTACTGTCACCTGAGACATTTACAGCAGCAGTAGCTAAAAGGTTTTATCCACACAAGTCTGGCATGAGATTAATGGACAACAAATAAGTCACTCCAATAGACCCCATTTTATTTCAATGCCCACACTCTAGAATAAACTCAGAGAACCTTCAGGAAATCCTCTAATCAATATGTGTAGCAGCTACCTTCCATTTCTGAGCAGCAAGGGAGAAGGGATTTGCTGAAAATATGTTTTTTCATTGGCTCTGTAAGACCTCTGTTCTTTGATAATGGGATGAAGTGAATTTCAAAGTTATAATTAGATTTTTATTCTGTAGAAGTGAACTTTAGCATATAGAATGCAATTAACTCCTCCTGACAGTTAGAACAAAGCACAGAGATGAACAATGTCATACCTGTTAAACAAAAGGTCAGATTCAAAAGACAATTTAAGTACCAGAAATAAGGCTTCCAAGCACTTTTCAGCTCCATATGCTCCAAATTTCAATCCTGGAAAGCCCATTCAGCTGCCTTCTGATACTGGCAGCTGAACTCTGCAGGGTCCCACTTCAAATGTCCCTTTGGGTGCCCTGAGGCACACCAGAGGGTCTCAGATGAGTACAGAACTCACTAACCCTGGATAAAGCACTCATAGGAGAGACATCTTGGCTCATAGCTCTGGATTTCTGGTGCTCTCTTGGATGATGATTTCAACAATGTCAGTCAAAAGTTGTGGTTAAGCCCATATCTGCTATTTCCAGAGGAAATAACCATTGGCTAACCATCAGTTATACCCTGTATTTGACAGTGATGCTCCTGTCACCTCTAACTCCCAAACTCTGACACAAAACTGAGCCATGCTCTGCACTCAGAAATACAGGAGAAAATCTTCCTCCTTACGAGTGACCCCATACATCTGTTGTAAGAAGTGCAGTCTTACTTACCGGAGAGAAGGATGTTACAAAAAATCCCTGCCCTCTGTAATCCATTTTGGGCTTCTCTGGTCAGCCCTTGGCCCTGGGTCCCTATATGTAGTGTCCCTATAAGGGGAACACTAGAATGCATCAGGACATTGAGGACTTCAATTCTAACAATTCAACAAGTTTGACAAATCACTTTTCCCACTCTGTCTGCTGTTTCACCATCTAAAAATGAGTACAATGATGCTACTCCTCTATTTAAGTGTAATGAGGACAATTACTGGAGAGCTTTGTCTGATAGCTAGGTGATATTATACGTATGTGCATTTTATATATATGGTATGTGCAAAAAACCTTCACAGTGAAGTACAGTTCTAAGAGGGATTCTAGTGTTCTTATATATATTGCTTTCTATTAGTAGTATATGTGTGGCTGGATAAAGTGCATTTGAATTTATTATCTAACTGGTTTTCATGTAAAGTGCACTAAGTTTACACAAGAAAAAATAGAAGACATCTGTACTTGATTATTGGATTATCAGATAGAAAATTGCTCCCAAGTTATGTTTTTCTTCCCCTTCTCTGCAGTTTTGATTGTAATTTGAAATGTCAATCTGCAAAGAGAAACTCCAGTTTTTTTGCTATCTGCTCGTGACCTCACTGAAAGCACAAAGTATTCAAAATTTCATGAGAAAGCATATTATGATGCTCCAATCTGGCTTGTCTGGACAAAAGGATTCCAAAGACAGCAGTTAAACTTTAAATAAAGCTTCAACGTTTTCTTTGTTAATTAAAACCAAAGCACGGGATAATTCCTTGGCTGATCTAAACTGGGGTTATCATGCATAGCAATTTATACCAGTTGGAGATTGCATTCTAGTACTCTTGTATTGATTTGTACATGCAAGAGACTTTGCAAATGAATGTGTTCCCTCATAACAGAAATACATTTAAAAGTACAAAATAGGTGCATGTTTTTAAAAATTATTTTTAACTGTCCTTGACTTGTCTAAAAAAAAATTTAATTTCAGGACTTTTAGGGGTTTTATAGCTCTTTAGGATTATAAAATGGTATTGAATTATATGTAATGGGTGTACTGGTGCTTTAGGAATAGCAATGAATTAGAAAATATTTATATTCTTCCACATTATGGATTTTCAGTATATTCACTATCTTAATGTTATTTTTTTCCTTTATTTTTTTTCTTTTGTATACACAAACAGAATACTCCTCAACAAATAAGAATGGTAATACTATTACTTATGCATTTATTATTATTGTCATTACTTGTAATAATTATTGCTATTTCTGTTTATCAGGAGGCCTTACACGAAATCAGCAATATTTGTCTCAGGAAAGGCAAATTGCATGGAAAATCTAATTGGTTTTAATTGGTATAATTAAAAACACACAATTTTTAAAGACACAGAACAATTTCTGTGTCTGTCATGTGGTTTTAAGGCTAGATTATTCAGGTTTTCTGTTTTATTCCTTCCCTCTCTCACTCCTCACATGTAATTTTACAATATATTTCTTAATTTTCTGCTACGCTTCCTTTCCTTGTGCTATCTTTTTCTATTTGTATTCTTGTTCCTTGTCTGCTTAGCTAGAACACCTAAAGAAATCACAATACGGTACAGTCAGACTGCAGTCTCTTACGTAGGTCTTTTGAAAGTACTTTTCTTTATGGAACTGAGAAGAGAAATTTAATGAAACTTCCACAACTTTCTTTAATCTGGAGTATCACACAGATGTAAACCAATCCTTGAGCCTCTGACAGTCAGAACATTTTTGGTTTCCACAGAGAACAAGCTAATAATTTACTTCACTTCTCCCTCCTCTTTTCCTCTCCCTTTTCTCTCTTTTTCTGTGTATTCTTTTGTCTGTTTAGAAATGTGGTACGAGATGCACCTCATTTCAAGTTTTAATATGTAAACATTAGTCCATTTAGATTAAACTTGGATCTAGGCTTCTGTAGCTGTTGAGGAGATAGAGGCACCTCCATTAGGTGCTATTATTCTTCCTTACTGGACCTTCCTTTTCATAACTATTGCTCTCTAGGATCACATCTGAATATGTAATCAGGGTATAGATGTTGTTTTCACCATGCTCTGGTCATCCTATGAGACTAAGTTAATGGAAAATCTATTAATGTGATTCAAGAACAAAGAGAAAAACAGATATCCTAAAAACTTTAATTTTTATAGGCGCTATAGGTTCAGAATTGCCAAATGTCTTTCATCCATTCAGGACAAGTCTGTAACAACAGCGCATTAACCTTGATGGTTACATGTGTACTAGGAGCCAGAAACAATACTATGCTCCATTCTCCAGTAAATTGCCTTGGCCTGCTTGTTTCTATATAGATGGATATAGAAACAAACCACACTCCTGTCTTCAAAAAAGGGTGGTCTTTACAAAACTGCAAGTTGGAAATGGTCCCTTGTCTTTTCCCTGACCATTCTTATATATTGTCAGCAGGAGGGGTAAGTAGATTGTGTCAAAGAAAAAATGCTAAAAACACCCTGATATTTAAGCTTTATGGATGACCCCAGGTCAGTGTTTGAGCCACATCATTTCTTATTTGCTACTGTTTATTTAGCTTTTATACGAGGAAGAGGAATTATTTATTTCATTTTTGTTCATCACACAGTCTTTATGTACATACACATTTTCAAAGGCACAGAACAGGGAATAACAAAACCATGCAGACCACTGTGGACTGCATTTACTGTTGCCAGAATTCAGTTCAAACAAGAAGAAGGAAAGACACACATGGAAGGCTAAGATATGTTGTCTATGGTCAAGAAACATGATTTTAGATTTGCATACAACTCTTCTGAACCTGAAATGCAAAAACATTACTGCTCCTGGATGCGTGCTTTCCTTGATGGCAAACACCAGGCTGTAAATGTTTTTCAAGTGTGTACCCAAAATTTGTACCAGTAAAGAGAAACTCTTTTGCTGCTGTTACTAGAGCTATTTATATCAATTGTTTAACCTAACTGGTTACTGACACTTTCTACTATATAGCTGAGATATATCTATTAATGTTCCTGATGCCTTTCCTTAGCTAAATTTTGACCATCCTTTCCACTTTTGTTTTTGTTTGCAGTTTTGTAAATTAAGTTTTCTGAGTTTTTGGTTATTCAGGTCTAATAAGTAAATACCAAAAAAGGCTCATTCAAACAGCCTTTTTTCCTCCTTCTTTCCTAGCTAGTCTCTATGACACTATTTAATGAGGGAGAAAAAAAATCTCTCATCAGTTACAGCCATATGGACAATCAGCTAATTTTTCAACCATTTTGTTTTGAAGAGGAAGCAATTTGCAGTCCAAGTGATGGCAAAAGACAGGTGATAATGGGCAGGAGCTTATACTTAGACATGTGGGTTTCTGAGGTCTTCTGGTCCAGCACTTCTGTCCATTTAAATTATCTTCTTACATCACCTTCCTTGATCTTTGCACACCTTGCAAATATTTGCCTGCAAAACCATCTTGTGAAAGAGGTGGCAGATGGCAAACCACAAAACCATAAGGACCACCCTCTCGCAACACGCCGTGCTTTGTCCTTAGTCCCAAAATTCAGAAGGTGTATCACCAGAGTAGTAAAGTGGTCCAGTTGGGCTGCACAACTGAGAAAACGGATTAATTAGTTGAAGTGTGTTGTCACTGCTGTTCTTGCAACACTCAGGCTGCTGTCTTGCATGGAATTGCTTTGGACATACAAGCTTGTTCAGGGCTGGCTCTTCCACGTATAGCATGATGGAGTGCTGTGAATCTTAACTATTCCTGCAGTATCATGTAAAAATCTCTGCCTGGGATGGGAATTGAGCTCACAGTTTATGGCTCTAACCACAGCAAGCATAAATCTATCCATCATAGGTTTTTTCAGGTTCTGAGGGTGAAAAAAAATATCAAATATATCTGGAAGTTTTATGTAATTGATATTTTATACTCTTATTTCTGCCAAACACCAACAAATGAATTCTCTGCCATTAAAACCCTGGAGTGGGACTGATGTTTCGGCTGATGGCCTTTAAACAAGACAGATATATGATCAATAAAAGGTTTCTTCTCTGTAAGTGAGGCTAGGATGAAGTGTCACTACAATGCACAAATCTTCACAACCTTTTCAGCTCAGACATGTCCCATTAGTAGTAAAACAAAAACAAGTGGAACAGAAGCATCTACTTTTCTGAGAGATCACCAAGAGGTTTATTTAGTCATTTAGACATTTCACCTGAAAAGATAAAGGTCTCTGTACTCTTTTTCACTTATCTGTCAGTAAATTAAAGGTAATGGTATCAGTAATAATAAATTCACCCCAGTATATATCCTGGATGTCTCTGAACAGGATCTTGTTTATTTTTTAATTCAATATTTATTTAGATGTTTCTGAAATTTCAACTTTTAGGCTTTAGAACAAAACAATCAAAGTTCCTTCTTCATGGATGAGTGACAGGAACATTTTTATATTTACTATTACTGAGAAGAAATTATTCCCTTCTTCACTATGCGAATATACCCAGAAATAATTAGAAAGTTTGTTAATGATACATGCAAATTCCAGCATTATCAATTTTTGAGATGTTCTTATTTTATGTCATAGCAAAGAGCCTTTGACTTTCTAAGCATATAAACTGAGTATGTGTATTTATGGAATGGAGTAAAGAGGAAACAACTCCAAATGATACCCTCAGTTACCTTCCTAAAAACCCCTAAAAGGAAGAAAGGATGCATTGCAGTTCTCTCAGTTTTATTTTTTGATGATAACGCTAAGATGATCTAACATAACTTACAATCATTACCTTCTGTTTGTAATTGCATTAGTGTGGTTGAACCTCACTTTTAACTGCACAAAGTTAATTTTTATAACTTAAGTCTTAAAAAAAAAGTCTTAAAAAAGAGTGGTAAACCTGTCTTCTAAGTTCTGGATGAAAAAGTCTCTGTCATGCATATCTCATGAGAGATGTCCATATGATTTTATTCTAATATGGCGGCTGACCAAGGCCATGGCCATTGTGAGGTTCTTCTATAGCTAACCCTGGTCCATGGAATGCATTTAAATGAATGCCTTGAAATCAGAGGGACTGAAGAATCAGAAAAAATATTACAGAAATGATAGCTGGAAAGATGCTTTTTTCTCTTATATATAGGCCTGAAATGTAGGGAGCAAAAATGTGGGTTACAGCCACCTTTTCTGGTTTTCCCTCCATCCTTGTATGAAGTGGCATGAGAGAATAAATAAAACCCAAGCTCACTCTGTTCACACATTCGGAATCTATCAGGATTGGGCTTCTTATCAGCATTGCTTTTTCTGAGCGTACATCATTCATATAATTTTTTTGTCAATTCCAGTGTCCCTGAAGGATTAGTATTCACTTTTAAAAAACTTCCATGAACTCAAATTTGCATTTCCCATTTCACTCTTCCTCTGTAAGTATAATGTAATTCAGGCCCATTTGAGTGATATAAATTGCATTTTAGAACGAGCTAGTTGACTATGCTAGAAACAGACATCTCAAAAAACAGAAAAAAATGGAAGAAAAAGTAACTTAGATTTGACTCACCAGAATGTAGTAACTCTGTTACAAAGGAATTGTAATTTTTAAATAATCTTTAATAATAAAGTCACCCCTACTGAAGTAGCTCAGTTTAATATCACATAAAGCAAAGTGAAATACAGTCTTTCGGGTTTGGTGGAGTGAAAAAATGGGGTGGGGAAATACTGTGTACAGCTGAGTCAAAAATGTTTTTCAGATTACTTGGCAACAGAGCTAAACAAAAACAAATAAAAATGTCATTTTGATGTTAGTTGATCCTGACATGCTTTGCTTTGTGTCAAATTTTTAGCCTATTTTTCTAACCTCAATTTTCTTTTGATTTCAATCACTGTTTGCATGAGATGTATTTTTCTGAAAGTGCCACATGGCCATGAAATAATGCACTCTTCTCATCCTCTTTTGAGCTATGAAGCAATTTGAGTATACACGTCAGCAGCATAAACAGATTGAGGGCACTCTCAGCAAGTTTGCCAGAGACACCAAGCTGTGTGGTGTGGTCGACACGCTGTAGGGAAGGGATGCCATCCAAAAGGACAGTGATAGGCTTGAGAAGTGGGCCAATGCCAATCTTATGAAGTTCAACAAGACCAAGAGCAAGGTCCTACACCTGGGTCAGGGCAATCCCAAAGCACAAACACAGGCTGAGTGGACAGTGGTTTTAGAGTAGTCCTGAAGAGAAGAACTTGGGGGTCCTTCTTACTTTTGACAGATGAGAAGTTCAGCATGACCCAGCAGTGTGTGCTCACAGCACAGAAACCAACTGTGTGCTGGGCTGCATCAAAAAAAGATTGACCAGCAGACCAAGGGGGACTCTCTACTTGGCTCTCATGAGATCTCACCTGGATTACTGCATGCAGCTGTGTGGCCCCCAACATAAGAAGGACATGGACCTGTTGGAATGAGTCCAGAGGAGGTCCACAAAGATGATCAGAGGGCTGCAGCACCTTTCCTATAAAGACAAACTGGGAAAGCTGGGCATGTTCAGCCTGGAGAAGAGAAGGATCTCGGTAGGTTTTAGAGCATCTTCCAGTTCCAAAAAAGGCTGACAGGAAATCTGGAATGGGACTTTTTACAAGGTCATGTAGTGATAGGACAAGGGTGAATGTCCTTAAACTTAAAGATGGGAGGTTTCGATTAGTTCTCAGGCAGAAGCTCTTCCCTGTGAGGGTGCTGAGGCGCTGGCACAGGGTGCCCAGAGAAGCTGTGGCTGCCCCAT
>JBCJKH010053212.1:0-11470 GCA_039877255.1 Loriculus beryllinus | reverse complement strand
GGGTGCCCAGAGAAGCTGTGGCTGCCCCATCCCTGGCAGTGTTCAAGGCCAGGTTGGACACAGGAGCTTGGAGCAACTTGCTCTAGAGGAAGGTGCCCCTGCCCATGGCAGGGGTTGGAACTGGATGAGCTTTAAGGTCCCTTCCAACACAAACCATTTTATAGTTCTATGATTCAGTAAGGTTCACCTCAGCCTTGGCAAATGCCTTTTTGCCCATCTTTTAATGAGATCACCTGTTCAAGCAGCACATGTACTCTGGCTTTCATATTTACTGCTAGAGGGAAGCTTTTCATGCTCAATTGCTAACAGTGCTGAATATGTGGTCTTGGGGCATTTTTATACCTGAGTATTTCAAGCAGTTTGTATCTAAAAGAGCGAGTGCTAGTTACCGTAACTGAGGCCTTGTTGTGATTGCAAATGAAATTTCCACATTCCCATGAGGAGCTAAACTGCTTCCTCCAGTTGATTTGAAGGGGAGCCTGGGATTTAGTTCCTTTAGACACTTCTGAAAACTCTGTCCTACTTAATTAATGTCTGTTCACTCTTTGAATATGCTAAAAATGTGTATAAATGTGAAGTATTCTAGTTGTTCATGAAATATCCATGCAGCAGGTTGAAAGGTATGTATGTGAAACATATAGCAAAGACCATATATAAAGAAGCGATCATATGTTTGGAAGCGAGGCATTCTTTACAAGCAATTTGCGAATTGCAATAAGAGTAGAAATCAAAATAAACACAAACTGAAACAAATAGTTCAACTAGTACAGTTGTACTTGTGTTCAAGTGTTCAAGTTGAGCAACTAGTAAAGTTGTAGTAGTACTTAAAATCAGTGAGGCTTTAGCTGATAGGGGGACAGTGCTCACTTGGAGTTAATGAAATTCAGCTTTAAGATTATGACAAAAAATCATAGAAGAACAATTTGAGTGCCAAAATTCCTCTATAGCCACTAACCAGTGGTTTTAGTTTTCTAAGAAATGCCTCATTTTTTTTAGAAGATTATGGGATTGAATTTCAAAGGAGCTCAATATCAAGTTGTGGAAGCATATGGAGGGTGGAAGCATACAGAGGGTGGAAGCAAGGACAGATGACCTGGAAGGAATACCGAAACATTATCTGAACATCCAGGGATAAACTTGGAAAAGCTAAAGTCATCTGGAACTGAATCTAGCCAGGAATATCAAAGACAACAAAAAGAGCTTCTATAAGTGCATAGCTGACTAAAGGAAGACTAAGGAAAACTGTGGGCTCAGCAAAGGGTGGGACCTCTTATGGTTATGTGAGTCATGGAAAAGGCTTACTACCTTCTTCAAGAAATGCAAGAAGGAGGACCCATAGCACAGCTGTTTTGGGTACAGCAAAATACCTCCTTTGAGATAATATTTTACCCACTACAAAATAAGTATATGCATATTAAATCTTGGAATGTTTAAAAATGAGAAAATTCAATATTATTATTTTCTCAGATTTATTTTTTTTAATTATTATTTCTTTCAGTTCAGAAGAGCTGTAGGGTCATTGTATTTCTTAACACCATATTTGATTTATCCATTATTTCTTTCACCTCTTTGCTTAATAAGTGTCTTTTTCAGCTGTATTGTCAAAATCTGATTTCAGGTTTGAAGGCCACAGTTGCTTTTAATTTGGAACGCAGAATTCTTACTGCAAACCTTAAGAAAGAAATATATCAAGTAACAAACCACTTTTGAAAAAATAGAGTAATATTCAATGAGGATTATTCCAGCAGCTGTTAGATGTCAGTATTGTTCCATGGAAGTCCAATTGGAAGTAGATTTCTCCGTCTGTAAGCAAGAGAGCTCTTCAACTGTGAAGTCTGGAAGAGCTAGCTGTTGATGTTCAGCACCTCATCTATTAACAAGAGTCTTTAAATTACATACTCAGTGGAGCAGTAATCATTAGAGCAGACTCAAGATGCACAATAGAGATTTAATTTCATTGGAACTGTTCCTAATGAAATTCTGCGTGGTGCTTAGTATTTGAATTGCATTTTTGGGTGGGACAAAAAAAGAAGGTATAAGGAAAAAAGTAATGCTGTCTAAACACATGAATTAAGATCCCTTTCGAAAATGCGAAACCTGCATGATATGTAGGTTGTGCAATCTGATCTCTTTTTGTAACAGCATAATGTGTTTAACCTTTATGTTTCTTTCATGTCTTTGATTTTCTACTGTCTGTAGATAATGAAATGTCTTTTTTTTTTTTTCCCTAAGCTTTGAACACTGCTGCATAATACCCTTGGGTTCTCCAAGGTTATTAAATCCATTGCTTTGTCACAAGTTACTAGAGGCTACACTAACTCTCTTCTCTGTTTGGAAACCTGCTATATAATATTTCTGGTCCTCAGTAATGAATAATGTGATTAGTACCTTAGGGAATACAAACAAAAACATTAGCAAAGTACATTTTCCAATATTTAAGAGGGTAAGACAATCCTCAAAACAAAAGTTGCATGTTCTTGAACACTGTCTAATAACATTAACCTGAAATCCCTTGAATTAATTGCCCTGTTAAGCAGTTTATTGCATTACTTATAGGATAATAGAATGAGTTCAAAGTGGGTTCATTGCATTATCTTATAAACAATGTAGCACATCATTAAACAGGATCATAGAAATCAACGTATTTTCTAAGACACAATTATAAAGGCTCATGTCATGTTGCTAATGTGATGGTAGACAGACCTCACTGTGACAAAGGAAAAAAGGCCTTTGTGAGTTGAAAAAGACAAAGCAATGTCAAACTATAATTCCCCAGAATCAGATTAGAAGCACAATTCTCCACAACTGTTAGTTTCCCTCTAGTCTGATATACTGCTCTTTAGTCTTCACCAAGAAGTATACCAAAATCTTTTGGCTTATAAATAGTAATTTCAAATAGGTATCTTGCAAGTTCTGTTCTTAGTGCATTTAGCACAGAGATGTGTGACAATCTTCCAAGGATCTAGTTTGCAAACTTTTGATGATCTATTCTGACTTTTTTGTCCACAAGGTGTGCAAATATAAGTGTTTAGAAGAGGCCAAAGAGAATGAACAGCTGATCCAATCTACTCTGGAGGAAGTAATTTCATGTTGTCTGAAGGAACTGACAGTGCAGAGAGAAATATTGGCTCAATATCCCCTTAGTGCCCCTCAGGCTGCTGTATCTCCCATTGCTAGCCATGACATCTTCACACTTGTTTTCCTACAGCCCTGGGAATTTATAGGCATGTTTATGAATGAGTTGTCCAGTTTTCTTCTCTATGCCCTCAGAAATGACAACAAAAACAACTAGAATACCCTTCCAGAAATTAGATCCAAAGTGAGAGTAGTTCAGTTATCCTAAAAGATATGCAAAGCCTTTGCTTCATGAGCTCGAGTCTGAAGGTGACGTCGAGGAAGAGTCCAGAAGATGTCAGCTCCAGCTGAATTCCTGTCCTGCATTAGGAACATTTCATGTTCCACCTTTCAATAACTGCCACAATGCTGCCCGCTCACTCGCACCATGTGCATTGGCATTTCCATGTGCACTTGAGGGGGGTTTAATTGAAGCCATTTTTTGTCAGAATGAGTAACCAGCAGAGAAGTGATTAGCTCCATATATCTGCCTCTTTCCAAGTTTGCAACTGAGCTGAGCAGTGCAGTGTTCAATGAGTGCTAACTTGCATAAAGAGGACTTTTGTCAGGCAAAAGTGAGGTCCTGACTAAAAAAATGGTTGCTGTCTCGTGGCTTGAGTGAAAAAATGAGATGTCTTCCTCCCAGTAAACTATAAATTTACTCCTCTGTAGCATTTAGACCCATTTCAAGAAATTATAATAAAACTTCCTCTAATACAAGTTGGTGGGTTGTTTTTTTTTTTTTTTTTTGTGGGAAATTCTTAGGTGGGAGGCACAAGGTCGAATCAAAAAGTTTTGGCTAGAAATAATCCCAGTGGCATCTGTCTGATGGTTGGGCATGGTATGAGCAATAAACCCTCTCTGCATCATAGCTATTTTCCAGAAAAGATTATCTCATTTGATGAAAGCTGAAGTCTTGTTCAACAAAGCCATGGTTTATTGGCTGCAGATGTTTATGACGGTGTTCAGTGTGAGGAAACTGATTTCACATATACTGATTTGAGGACCATCAGATAACAGCTTGTATTTACTATTTCAATAAAGTAACATTAAACAAAGTGTTTTGATCTCCTGTGGCTAATCTACCCCACATTGTGTCTCTATCTGAGATTTATCTTCTGAATAGATTTATAGTTTAAGTTGGGCTGTTGCAAGAGTCATCTATCCTAACCTTGCAGTAAAGGTAAATGGGATCTCCTCCATTCTCTTGCAATTGATGCTGGAAACAGTCCCTGACTTATCTATGTGATCCTGTTAGGGTTCAGGTAGAGTGATGCTACTATTTGGATATCAGTGGTGCAACACAGATAAACAGTGCTACTGCTATTCTATTTCTGTTTTACCTCAGAATGTAAAGAATACTTAAAGTCAGTAGATGAATGCTTTGACTCTATTCCATGGCCTGAAGAATTAAACATCAGGAAAATGGGGCACTCTGCACATACATACACACACTTATAGACGACCCATATATGCATGGCAAGTCCTACACTGGGTTTTATCACATTCTCTGTATCTGTGATCCATGGAGGATTTGGACATAATAGGAAGATGTACTGTGGCTTTTTTTCAGATTCATGCATATTGAAAATCCTGATGTTATGTTGCCAAAATGTCAAATTTTCAGTTGGAAGATAAGCTCAGAACAGATCATGAAAAAATCTTGTCATTTTTAACAAGTAGTTGTTAATGTGGTCACTAAACACGCAAATATATCTTTCCTAGTCCCATTCTTATGGGCATTCAGCTTAGAAGCAATCATTTTGTGAACCAGGAGGTTTTCCTTCCCCCCGAATAAACAATGTTCACAAGAAAGGCACTGAAAAAAGGAGTACATCACATACTTGCATTTGAAAAAGTCTGTGGCTTTAACTTTAGTTACAAACCTCTCTTGAACAGTTCTTCTGTGAAAGGGAAATCTGGCCTCAAAGAAGCTAATAGTAAAGTGCCATTTATGAGAGTGGGGTAAAGACTTTACTGTCTGTAGTAATAGTCAAAACCTCTGTATTGACACTTTTACAGCTCAAAAAGGTATAGACTATTACTGTACTATATTTTACCACCTATTTAGAATGAACTACTATTGCTTGAAAAAAGTATCATTAATCTTAATTTTCTTTTTTAAAGTCAGTGATTTGACTTCAACTTTGCCGATGGGGAATACCCTGGATGGGTCTGACATGCTCCCAAAGGAAGAAAATTCTACTAGCAGCAACTTAAAAATCAGCAGCAGCATTGAGCCTGAGCAACCCACTTTGGCTTTGAAAGTGTTATTCTCTGCTGTTGTCTGAAAGGAAGTAATCAGACAAATTCAATACTTCTCCTTATTTATTTCCTTATTTTTAATTTTAGAACACAATTTCATTACTTATATCAGGCTTCCATTGTCTGGATTTAGCCTCCATCTTGGGCAGGACATATTAAACAAAGTTTTCAGAGCATTTCTGAATAAAAAAGCTAACACAATAATACGGTTGTTAGAGCATCCAAAAATTAAACAATTGTACATGAGTAAAATTGGCATCAGATTCTACTGTTCCATTTTCATGCAAATCCATTGAAAGATTCCAGAGCAACTTTTCATGAGATCAGGGTGTAAGGGCTGCCACACTGGGTCAGACAATATTTCTAGCAGTATCTTGTCTCAGACTATGGTCAGTAATGGATGCTTAGGAGAATAACATAAGGATATTAACTCATTAAATGGAAATGTCTGAAGCTGCCTTATCTGTGTCAAATAACAAGGCTATGAAGCTGCTTCTGAGCTGCCACAGAGCACAGCTTGGAACAGCAATAGAAAGCAATACTTATTTCAGCTCATAACTGGGTTGCAGTACTTAAACTGAACACCATTTAAACACACCCCAGCGCTGGGACAGCTCAGTGTAAGGCAATAAGCACCTCAGTCCCTTAAATCTACCTTTTCAATACTCTCAAACCTGGGTAAACTTATCATGATCCTTCACCTGCCAGCTCCTCGGAGTCACAGCTACCATGGGGTAGAGACTATAGATGGAGCTGCAATCTATTAGTTCAAGCTTTTATCAACAGAAAAGCCCTGCTTATTCATCATAGAATAATTCAAAGGAAGTATTGGCTTATGGTCCACCTGAATACATTGAGGACTGAATGCTACAGTTTATCTTTAGAACAGATATAGCTGTATTAGCCCCAGGGAGGCCAAGGCAAAGGGAAAAACTAATTGGAGTAAGATAGTGCCAGCAGTTTTCTCATTATGCTTTATGAGCAGGAGTGGAATTTTGCAACATGTCCATGTGCTAAAACCCAATGAATATTTTTTCTGGAGAGCATCTTTCATCCAGACTCCACCTTTCCACATTTTACAGGCAATAAACTTGCTAGATTTCTATAATTTGTGCCAGCCAGCACAATTAAAACCCCTTACAACCCTTAATGAATTAAGCTTTTTGCATTTCAGCATTAAGAAGAGAATGACAGAGGAAAATTAGCATAGTTACATAAATGAAGCACCTCTGTGAATGTCTCACTGGGCATTTTAACAGGTAACAGAGGTGAAAATTGTCTTTTTTTTCCACTTTTATAATACTAATTCTGTGGAAAAAAAAAATTATAAAAGTGCAAGGGCACCACATAGAAAAATCATGCTTGTCCTGTGGATGTTAGATAGAATGCTGGGAAAACTGTGCTTAAAGCCCAAACAGCAAATTGGAAAATTACTTGATATCTGGGAAAAAAAAAATCATATTATCACTGGAAGAGTGAATCTCAGCCTTCCAAAGAGCAGTCAGTTGCTTTATCCAGTTCAGTAGCTTATGAAAAGCTGATACATAAGCTTCATAATAGACTTAATATTTTTGAGGTTGCCTGATCTCACATGGTTTGCGCAGGAAAACATCAGAGTAGGTGCTTATAGTGTCCAACGCTACTCCCATTCACAAAGCCCAAATGAAAAGGGATTTTCATGGATGCAGTAGGAGCAAGGATGAATCTTCCTTTCTACTTGCAAGCAGCAAGTGAGGTAATTTGCAGTTTCTAATCATAATCTGTGAACTATTCCACAACAGCCCGGCTAATACAGGTATGTCCCCCTGAGAGTGTGGGTACACTACTCATTCTAGCATCATGAGCAACAAATTATTGTGGATATAGCATCTTTCCTCCTATTCCCTAACCCAGATGTGCTGCTGAACTGCTGCATTTCTCATGTGTTTCTTTCTAGCTCTCCCTGGTCATGCAAAGAGCTGCGGGAGCAGGGTAACAGGCTTTGAGACACCAGCTGTGAAATGCAGGAGAGGGAGTGGGGATTGCTTCATGCTGTCTGTTTTCCCTACTTTCTTTTTTTCTGAATGACTGCTTTCACACTGTGGCCATAGCATGTGGAGAATGAGATAATTCAGCATCTTGACTGCTCACAGGTTTTTGTATGATGAATATTTATATATGCACAAAAGTATAGGCATATACTCACAGACATGTATGTGAATGTAGCTAGATGCATGTGTAGATCTATGTATTCAGTCACATGCAAAACCACCTAAAAGGATGGTGGAAAGTAGCTGTCTTGTGCCACTGCATCAGGCACTCCAGTCACAGAAAATCACTGACAGGTAGAAACACATATGGTCCCTACTCTGTGTTCAGGTCCTTGTTAAGTCCCTGTCATCTGACAACTGGATAATTCATGTGCATGAAGCAAAGAATTAGCATAGACAAGCAACTAATCCACTGTACATTCAGGTAGCTGTCAGTGTTTTTTTTGTCCCATGGTAACATATATGATCCAGAACATCTGGATAGAAATGAAGTTTTGTGTGAGAAAAGGCCTGTTCTCTGGAATATTCACTCCAAGCTCATCCTACGGTATTTGAAAGGTTTGAATTTAACCAGCAGTAATCTGTGCAGCTGTATAAACCTGCATTAGGAGGTTTCTTGTTAGCTCACAACTGCTCTTTTTTAAATAATCCTTCCTTCCTCAGGAAGTGAAGTAACGTACTTAAACACGTACTTCAGATGAGAAAAAATGATGTTTCCATGGTAAAAGCACAGTGCAAGCAGAATCCGTCTCTGCATTTGTGCACATGCTACAAAGTTTGGGGCTGGATCCCATTAGATGATCAACAAGGAGCTGATACAACCTAATATTTCTCATTGGTCTGGCTCACCTAGCTCCTTAGGAATCTGCTCCCTGGAGCTCTAGGTAAAGACTTTGCAGATTCAGGCACACAGGACACACTGGGAAATTACATCTCAGTTATTGAAAAATGGAAATCCTGTGGCTATTTCCATTCAGGATAGGATTGTTCCTGCTTTTGGTTACAAAATTGAAATTTAACAACATAGAATCATAGACTAGTTAGGGTTGGAAAGGACCTTAAGATCATCTAGTTTCAAGCCCCCTGCGATGTCACCCAAGGCTCTGTCCAACCTGGCCTTGAACACAGCTGGGGATGGAGCACTCATAATCTCCCTTGCATCCCATTCCAGTGCCTCACCACCCTAACAGTAAAGAATTTTTGCCTTGTATAAGAATGTTTTGTGAATTTATCACTTTTTAAGAACAAATATTTTTAAAGAAGCATTTTTGATATTTCCTAAATACATCTATTTTTCAGTTGGAAAGAATTTTTTTCCAAGATTTCTCAGTTTTGATTTAGAAAATTCAAAAAATCTAAAATCAAAATAACAATTTTAAGTGATTTAAAATAATTCCATCCATTAAGGATGACTCAGTATTATTAGGCTGATTGTTTTGCATCCTTCAATTGCCAATGTCATAAATATAACTTTTTTTCCCTGAATCCTATTGTGACAGTCAGACACCTCATCAACTCAAACAGCATTTGGGTCTATGGAAAGAGTAAAGCTCTTTCACAGGATGTTACAGGTTGCAGGGAACTTAACTGCCCTCTCATAAAGATGCCTCTGCCCCACTGGCTTTAGGACTCAAAAGCAGTTACACTTCTAACAGAGCTGTCTCAAAGGTCTAAGGTTGGGTGGGATGAAGCTGATCTAAAAGTGCTTATGGGCAGTTGGATGCCCTCAGATGGGCGTACCTCAGTCCTACCTAAGTTGATAAGCCAAGCCGTAGCTGTACATTGGGTGTGATACAGTCACATTATCATAGGCTATTCCCAGTGCAATAAGTCTACCTTTCAGTAGGGTTTATTAGCTGGATCCCAGCCATATCACTAATGGCTTTGGAAAGAAGCTTACTCACATCAGGCTATCTCTATGTAGGCAGGAAAGGTCTCCATGTGTCTGCCCATGTGGAAATTTGTGATATACCCAAGTTGCTTTTAGGTACCCCTCCAAAATCCATTTGTTATTTTGTTCAGCTCATGAATTTCACCATATTTTTCATTTGCCCCTGCTTTTTGTGTTTAGTTGTCTACACGCTTAAAACAAATTGTGGGGTTCTCCCTAAGTGGCTGCAAGGCTTGTAGAGGAAGTCAGGTAACAGGGGGAGTGACTGGTACAGCTCATGCTTTAAATTGCATATGTTTCACTAACATTGTTTAGAATGTGGTCTCTCTGATCTGGGAGATTGACCTAGCTGGACCATGAGCAATGACTAGATAATGCATAAGTAACAACTTTTACACTATCCCCAAATTATTTGTTTTCAATCAGTTCAGGCCATTTGAAAAATGTAGCAAGTTCCTGTGAATCAGAAAACCGTGGTGACAACAGATCCGTGGGGAATGCTGATTAGGATGGAAAACGGCTCAGAACTAGCTTGTCTTTCTAATGATCCCATGTTCAGGCTAAGCAGAGCAGAATCACAGCTGTCACAAACCGTTAAGACCACTCCTGAAGGCAGATGGGCTGAGGTAACTGGATGTAGTTCCAGTAGTGACTGACTTCTTTAATTTAATTCATTAAATTAATGTTTACAGTGGTAAGTTAAAAGTGTTACAGCTTTCCTGGGATGCTTAAAATCCAAGCAATACTTTTAAATCAATAACAGAAAAAGCCTGATTCCCCACTATGTTGCCATTTTGAAGAAGTGAAATCTTTTTGACCCCATTTAATGGCAAAGAGAGAAAGAAAATAATCCTTAAATGACTTAGAAAAGTTGCTAAAATTGAGGTTTTATGATAGGACAGAAAGTGGACTGTACTAATCCCACTCTTAGTCTTCTATCTTTAAAATTCAATACAGACTGCATCCTTCCTTTGGATAGAAAGACTGCAGCTACTGCTCTGCTTTTGATTCAGCCAGCAGTAATACTGCCCTCAGTAGAGGGCATGTGATACCTACTTAGCTGACATCAACAAAAACAGTAGGATGATCATTTGATGTTCATGGAATTTCCTGGAAACCATACCCTACAAATCATTAATAGACATGTTCCTTGTTCAGGTCCACATATCTGTGGCATTGATTTTTAACAGAACTTGTCCAAATGCACCTAATTGCAATATGTGGCCTTCTGCCATCTTTATTTTTCATTTAATGTTGTAAGAATAATATGAGGAAAGGAGGTTAAGAGGTGACTCAATCACATTTATAAGCATCTACACAGAGAGAAATCTTTAATGGTGCAAAGCTCTTTAATCTGCCAGATAAAAGTCAGTAGTTGAAAGTTGAAGCTCAACAAAATTAAACTGGAAATGTACTGTAAAAATTTAGCACCAAAGGTTAGGACAACATGCTTAGGATGCATTTTTCATCACTTGAAACCTCTGACCCAAATAAAGCCTTTGAGTGTTTCTAAGACATACTTTTTCAGGTCAAACAGAAAATGCCTGAATCATTACAAGAATTAGTGGCCTATAATAAGAAGAAGATCCATGTAGATGTTTAGGTTGGTCTCAAAATTTTAACCATCAGCAGTTAAACTTATTGACTGTTTCCATTGTTTTAGGTATATAATGATAAATTTTATACATTTCTTTTCTCAATGTGCCCTTTACTCTGACTACTAGCATGTCAATCACAGATTTGAAATAAGTGGCCTGCGCAGGACGGAGGCAATGCCTTTGCCTGGATCAGTGACTCAGTTCTTGTGGATTATGGCATCATAAGAGCACAGGAGACCATCACTGCTGGTCTCTTTCTTTCTCTTTTATTGTTGCGTTAGAATTGCCATAGCTGTCAATGGTTTTACCAATGAATATGAAAGAAAGGAAGAGAAGCCTTTGCAGAATTACAACATACATTTTTATTCTGCATAAGTCATCTTTGTTACCTGTGATGAAAGAAACATAGTGAGTTTGCGAATATCTGAGACAAAAAGACAGCGTTCCTGTTATCAGAAAGTTTGGATATGGGGTTTAAAATCTTCTAAGAACTGGGTGGGATGGTGTGTGTGTGTTATACAGTATTTTAATTCCCTTTAGCTTTAAAATAATTCATCCTATTCTTCTGAAAT
>JBCJKH010053211.1:0-13024 GCA_039877255.1 Loriculus beryllinus | reverse complement strand
TCTTCTTTATACTGAGCATGCAATGACCTGAGTGGTCCAAACTGTGTGGAATGCAGCGAGATTTTATATATTGGTATTCAATATTGTTTGGAGAGCAGCAGTAAATTACATCATCTCTGCAAGTCCAGAATCATGTGTGTTGGCTTCATGATGTGCTCTCTTCTTAAAAAAGGAATTTGAGTTTTAGTAGTTTATTCTAGTTAAGGCCCAAAAAAACCCCCAATAAACAACAAAACGACAATCCACAAGCCTCTTAATTGAGCTCAATAAATGACTCATTTATCCAACCTTAACTCATATATAATATATCAACCTCTAATTTCTGATTGATTTTAGTTATAATATTCCTGGTCTTATTTACTCACAATTTAAAAGTGCCAGTTGCATTAACATAATAACCCTTACAGAAGAAATGAGAAATCATCAATGCCTTTAAAAAAAGTTGTTCATGAAATACAGTTGTTGCAGGACACTTAATTAGAAATACTGTGAGGTCAAAATAAGAATAGAATAAAAATAAATGTCACTTCCTTGCTGGTAGTGACATCGCTTAGTAATGTAGTGTAACTACCCAGATGTACTGCATGCTTAGTAGCAATGTTTGCACTTTGCCTTAAGTATCAATGTAAAGTATATCATACAAATTCAGATATTGGTGACTGCATTGAAAATACAATGCATAGTGTCTTATTGTTAGTTCTGTATTCACTAGTGGAGTCAATGATGCACCTATGAGCCATAAATTGCTTTCCCAATATTTTGGCCATTCTGTATGAACAGGAAACTTCTTTACAGAGATCATAATCTGTGGATTTCTTTCTTTGAGAAGCCAGTGCAGAAGCATAGTTTATTTGCCAGGTAACATTAATGTTTCATACTGGTTTGGGCATAAAGTACATATTACTGTCACAAATGGGCTTTCTAGGTTAGTATTTCTTAATGAGTTTTAATGAAAACATCAAATAAGGAGAACAGTATTTAGTATTTCCTTTAGCAAGAGGAAAGGAAATGCTGAACAGTGGTAGCCTTGATAAATTAGAGCTTGAGATCAGCACAATATTTGACATGAGAGTTGGGAAGGAATCAAATTATAGTTTTACAGAGTTCTTGTTTAGTAGCTAAGGTGCAGTATTTTGAATGTATCTTTACGGATGCATTTTTTTTTCGTCTTTTTTCATCTGTGGATTTGCCCATTCAATCAGATCAATCTTCTTGCATATAATATATGGTAGATAATCTCTATGCAAATTGCTATTAGTGAAGTCAGAGTAGGGGAAGAATAGTACTTAATTCTAACAAATTAAATAAAACTGACATAAAGACAGCAGTCACTTGGAAGTAAATACATTATCCAAAGCAAGTTCTGCTTTTAAGTGAAGGATCATCTCTACTAGATGTTGGTTACAGTTTGTTCTTTGGGAGTTTCTTTATAAATTTATTCATATTTAAATAAATGCATTCACTTCCAGAACTTGAAGGACAGAAATATCTTGTTTTTAGAAGCATTGCTGACTGTGCTAATATTTAGTGTATTTCAGAAGTCCTGATCTTTACTTCTTTATAAAATTTGTAGACCAAATATTTAGGTTCCAGTGCGCACTGTAACACTGCTAATTGGTTAATTCAATATCTGTAGTATTGCTTGACTCAATTGTGTGGAAACCACAATAAAACAAAATAAGGTAAGATAAAATTAAAATAAAATAAAATAAAATAAAATAAAATAAAATAAAATAAGATAAATAAAATAAAATAAAATAAAGTAAAATAAAATAAAATAAAATAAAATAAAATATAAAGTAAACTAAAATAAAATGAAAAGTCGAGTTCAGCATTTTTTTTGAGGTGTCAAAAGAAGAAAAATATTTACGTTATTGAAGTGTTCACCCAGTCTAATGACTCTATGTGACATACAAAAAGAACTAAGAGATGTAATTAAATAGTAATAAAATGTAGAGATTAATTTCTAGAGGAACTATTTTTCACATTGGATGTCTAGCCACTGAGTATAAACAGATTCTGAAAAAAAATATGTAGACAAATCCTGATAACTACAAATGCATGAGTTGAACAGGGAAGTATCCCATCCATCTCCCTCCCCCTCCTTTTAACCTGAAAGATTTAAAAAACCAAAGAACCTTCTCCTTTGCTGCTTTATAGTCTATAATTGAAGTGGGGAAAAGTACATACTGCTGCACGTAGACAGCTCCATTCGTGCTTTCAGGAGGTGTGCTGCTCTCCATAGACCACAAAAAAGAAGTAAGTTTATTTAGCTGAGAGGTTCAAATAGAAATGCCAGGCAATATTAGTAAAGTAAAGATAAACAAAGATAGATATTGTTCAGAAGTAGCGTTTGAAAGGAAAAGCAAACTACCTACAGCAAGAAATACTGAACAAAAGGAAAATATTGATGCCTCAATGTGGGTGCAAAAAGCTTTAAAAATCAAAGAAAAGACAGCGTAATGCATTTTTAGGATCTAAGTTTTCTACTCAGGTTGAAGAGGAAGCTCTGAAACAAAGGTTTCTGATAGCTCAGATCTGTTTGCTCTTGCACAGCAACTAGAACTGGAAAATCCTGCTCTGAAATAAAGCCAGTATGGACCGCACTATTTTACAATATTGGGGTTTTATACATATGGCCAGAATAAACTATAGGAAAAAGACTCTTTTATTTAAAAAAATGCTTTGCAGTTACAATTCTTTAATTGGAGTGAATGTAAAATATTCAAGGAGTTCCAACTAAAAAAAAAAAAAGAATAATAGTAGTAATAATAATATAACAATGTAATAATAACAATAATAATATTAATAGAAATAATAATAATCTAGCTTTGGAAAAAGAGAAAATACTTGTCAAAAGAAAATGTAGTCACAATTTAAGCAGACTAGTTAGTTTTCAGGAAGGATCAATGACTCCCTTTTATGTATCCAGGCTCTAACAGATAATAAAAGAGAGGGGATTTCTCCACAGAATTTCTTTTTGTTTTCGTTTGTTCATTTATTTCCTTTTTGAAAAAGCAATTAATAATGAGCAGTGCAGAAGTTCCAATACAGAGCAAGTGCTTTATCCAGCATTAGACAAGTTAGGCTAGTCAACTCAAGATTTTTTGTATGTGTTCCTTCTGTTCTCATATGGAAGGTGGTTAAGAGTGTACAAATAAAATATGCCGCTAGTGAGTAATTTGTATACACTGGGTCTCAGGCCCTAAAAGTATATCTTTACATTATAAAGCAAAACTGTATGATAAGTGAAGTGGTTAATTATGATAAACCATTCTGATACTGTAGTACTTGCAGCATCCACTGCATTTGCATGGCTGACTAGTAGGATAAAGCATCAAAATGAAAAACTATTTGGAAATAAAGTAATTTTCTGTGGTTTCCCTACATTTATTTTACAAAATATTACTACAGGAAAACTGACAAAATTTGTGTTTATTGAAACCCTATTTATTTCCAGATATGGGACGTCATTACACTAATAGTATACCATTATGTAAATGTATTTTCTATAAATGTCTAGTATCTGTAAGTAGTTTAGTCTCTAGGTCCCTAATGTAATATATCAAACAATAACTCATTTGTCAAAGAGAGACAGTTCATTAGTATTCAGCAATCATTTGGACAGAATAAAACAGCAACAGTATAAAAATTGATGTTGCGAAACTTAACAAATGAGGGAATAAGGAGAGTGTGATTCAGGAAATTGCAGGCCTGCCCTCAAGGGCCATTTTTAGGTCACTTGTCTGAATTTTAATATTACCTTTGTTTTAGAGAGAGTCTCCAAGTTATTAGGTTGGGAGGGAAGCCAATTTGCAACCATGACATCAATATCCAGGGGGTTCAATAAATGGGAACGTAACAACACTTGGGACAGACTTAGGGTGAAAAGGTGTACCACCAACTGTGGTATCATAACTGAGTTTTACAATTAAATTACTGAATGACATAAACCTTAACTTTTAACATGTTTAAGTACTATGAAATTTGCTCGTGAAATCTCTTACCTTTTAGAAGAAGAAAAGAAGTAGGCACATGTGTATATGACTTCAAGTATGATACTTCTTGCATTCCATTTAAGTTTGATAAGGTGCCAGCTTCAAAATTCCATATTAGCTGTTCTGCACAGTACTAGACACGTGTAATTCTCAGTTTCTTGCATGTTGTTTTGCTGTTTCTCAAACTAGCAGCTTCTCACATGTGTGGGTCCATCTTTCACTGGTATGCATAAAATGGATTGTAGAGTTATGGAATTTTTACCAACTTACTTAAAAGGGGTGCTTACAAGGGAGATTTAAAAATACTGCAAGTAACTTGTCTCTCATCACTGCTCTAAGGGTTGCTTGAATATGAATCTCTTTTATGTGCGGAGTTTGAAGGGCATTGTGTATGGCCTTTAAATACCTTCCTAGGCAAAGATGCTTTTTCTTCTCTGACTCATAGAAAATGTCACCAGCAGATTTTGTGAATATGCATATATTTCTACATAGTTTTCATCTCAGGTGAGAGAACAGCACTGGTGGAGTTCTCTTCCTTTGATTGTTCTGGCTGCCATCATTGTGTATTGAAAAAAAGTGGTTATATTCTAAAAGAATCCATTGTTTCTGACATGCAATTTGTGCACAATTTACTTTTATAATTGGGTTTTGGACATGAAAGTAAATGAACTAGATAGATAGGTACCTACATACTGAGAAGTAGTTTTCCTATATGCTTGATCCAGATGTCTCTCTTGTCAGGCATATTCATGAGGATGTGTCTGTTCATTTGAAGCAATATTCTGTTCTCCTGTTATTTTCCTCCTAAAGCATTGTAACCTCCATTCATCAAGTCTAAGATTAGCCGTCTACAGCTTTTCCAAAAGTACCAAGAGCTGCACAGTTGCTGTTGAATTAGAATTAGAATAAAACCTTCTTACAATGCTTTCTCTTTTATATTCAGCACCCTCATTTCCATCTTTCAAAGCTAAATCTGGTTATTTAGATTACAGCAAGGTCTAAACCAACTCAGATGAAAAAAATTATCTGCAGCTCCTATTTACATTTCTTTAATGGAACACTGCATTGGCTTTTTATTAAGAAGATTTTTTTAAGAACAAAACAAAAACCTGAAAAAAAATTATTATTCTTTCAGAGCATAATGTAGGTGACAGTTAATTGAATGACATGTCACAGTGGTCACTTTATATAAGATGCAAAAGATAAAACTTCCATAATGGTATTGGAAATAGTTATTCTGAACACTTCAAATTACATTCACCAATTCAAACTGGAGCTGTGATAAACATCTATAAAAACTGGGCTTGTTTTAAAAAGTAACAAATACATGTGCATCTGGAACCTGATATCCAACGTTTGTTCCCATGAGGAAGCTGTGGTGCAAACCAGCCCCTTTCCGTGGACCACTGGCATAGCAGAACACAGGGAGTGATGCCATCTCTGCCACTTGCACATCTCAAATTGTCATGATGAAGGGCATTGGGTGGTTTGCATTTTGGGAAGTGCCTGGTGATGGAGCTATCCATGTAGGTTATATCAGATCTCCTTACTATATTTTCACAGTGCAAAATCAGACGGGATTTTTTGTTTTTTGATATTTTTTTTTTCATTTTATTTTTTCACAGCTGTGGAAGTGGACCCCAAATCTGAATCAAGCCTATTTTACTGGCTGGTAGATGGTAGCCAAAATTTTGTATGTTAAATAAATTTGATGGTAGCCTTTGATTTTGTCTTTAGCAACGATAACTTCATTTCCTATATGGAACACCAACAGAATGAATTCAAATGAAGCTGTCATTCTTTTTCATTAGAAGTGAATATTACTTTCTGTGCATGAAGAAAAGGAATCCTGCAGCTCCAGCTTTAAGTCGTGTTTTTCAGCCTCTACTCTCATAATGAAAAAGACCTGCCTTGGCAATCTCTAAAGCCAAGAAAAAATTTAGTGTGATTTAGCCCTCTGTTTTAATTATGCAGCAATTGCTATAGTAGGAGGTTTCTGATATTGTGAAAATTTGACATGAAAATATTTGATATGTGAAAAATAACCTGCCATTTACAAGGTAGTTTAAAAACCAGACAGCTCAGAACAGATGCTATAGAGTGATAGTCTTTTTCAAAATGTCATCTGTCTGCTGTCATGCTTGCTGTGCTGCTTTGGTGAGCAAACAAGAAATGTTACAAGTGTAGCTGATGAGCAGGCAGAGATCATGCATTGATGAGACTGAAGCAGTGTTTATCTTTGGTTTAATACAATACTGAAAAATTAAAATCTAGCCTCATAAAGAACTGTTTGAGAGGTAATGAGTCAATGGCAGCCTGCTAATGACTGACTGTCAGGTGTGGGTTTACAGAAGGCCCTAGGAAACCTATGCTAATAACAAGGGGTTTTATTTAATATTACTTGAAATGTCTCTTCCAGGCAATGTCTATATTATCCCTTGTTACTGACATTTTAGAACCTGTGTGGTTTTAAGGTTTGTTATTTTGTCTTTTTTTTTTCCTTTCAGAGGACCTCAGTGTGTCTTGTAACAATCTCAAAGATTCTTGCAAACACATATTACTAATAAATGATATGTGTATCATTTTATACCAGTAGACATCAAAATAATCCTTAGAAGAGAGAATTGTAATCTTCATCTTTTATGTGCGAAAAATGAAACTTGGAGTTGTGATCTGTCTCAAGCTAAGAGGAAACGATGCAGCTGACAAATCAAGAGAGGCCTGCCACCCACTGCTGGAGATATGCTTCATATCCTAACAGGCTCAAGTGGTGTTATTGAATAGCTATCCATTTCTCAGTCATATACTGGCTGAAATGATATACAGGAGGAAAGTCCAAACTCAGTCCGTGTGTAGATAGGCAGATAGCTTGCACTTGTTACACTAGGTAGGAATTTAGCCCTAGTTTAACTAATCATAAAAACATGACTCAAACTCAAAAATATGTATTGGCCTCCTCTTTGGGGTGATTTTTCTGGCATCCCAATAAGGGGGTTAGTATATATGCCAGATGGTTTTTTTTTTTGTGCATTATGTTGTTGAAGCTGTTGTGGTCCAGTTACATGACCAGTTCAGAGTTGCTGTTAAAGCTGTAGCTGCTTTTAACCCAAGGGACTATTGCTTAATCACACAAAGATTGAATTTGATCAGCACAGTAATATGGTCCATGTTTTTGTGTCTGTTGCAAAACAGGGCCCATGTTAACCTAGGACTTGAAGTCCAAGCAGGAGCAGTCAGGTTGGCTTGCTGCCAGGCAGACACAGAAAGGGCCTCTCCAGCTTCGAAGGACAAAGGATTCTCTTCTAAAGCCAGCAGAGTTCAACTAATTGCTGCTATAGGTTAATACAGAGGGCTTGTAAATGGGAGCTGACAGTCATGCAGATGAAGGCAAGAGGTCCAAAATGGTGAATTGTATTTCTGGCATGGGAATAATGTCACCCTAATGAAGCTTTGTGGATGCACGGCCCTTCAAGTTCTTTAACATCTCCTCAGCTGAAATCCATAGAAAGTTAATTTATAGTAAATAAGAGTTTTGTATTCTTCATGTTTTACAGACTTTAATCTGATAGAGTTTAGGGTTTTGCCAACCTCCAACTTTCCAAATCTTCAATTTCCTGGCTAGTGAACTATTGAAATGCAGATTAAACTAAACTTCTAAACTTCTAAACTAAACTTAATGCAGATTAACTAAACTTCAAAGAGATTTATTGCAGATAGCTCCTGCAAAATCCTTTTGGATTACCTGCTGTAGGACATCATTTCCTAGTCTGTAGGCGTTCATTAAGGACAGATTTGAATGTGTTAGCTGGGAAAAGGCCAGCAGGAAGAGCATGTTGAAAATTATTCATATTAATATGCTTGATATAGTGATACAGACTTGCCTCTTAAGAACTTTTAAGATTCTCATTTGCAATGACAAATAAGGCATACAAACATGCTTCTTGTATCATGGCTTTGTATAAGAGTGCATTTGAGTTATTTGTGGCAAAGAAAGTGGCCTGTTCTGAGAAGGCAATGAGAAGGAAACAATAGCCACAGTGCATGCCCTTCTTAGTTATCAGCTGCAGCAACTCTGTTTTCCCTTGAGGAGAGGCTTGAGATTCAAAACATAGCCATGAAGCATTTTGGTTTGCTTCTGCCACCTAACCCATTTTGAAATACAATTAGCCTGGGGTTAGATCTGAGGTTTATTTCATTATGGTTTAAAAAAAAAAAAAAAAAAAAAAAGAAGCAGTGTTTAGACTTACATGATTCACTAATTGACTGCCATTCGTTTCTTTAGAAACTGACATCAGCGCTCTTCAGTTTTTCTGGAGATGTATTTAATCTAAATTTATGCAAGAACACTGTAATGACTTCTTCAGACTACAAGGGGTTTTTAATCACTTTCAACATTTTGCCCCTGATTGGGCAAAGCACTTATATCTAAGTACTTGGGTGCTCAAACTCCTCGCTGAATCAGGTCTGAGGACTTAATGCTGAATTGTTGGTTGCCTAGGTTTTTAAACAAAGTGGAATTGCAGCCCTGTGAACCAGCATCATCTTGAAGCTGTTTAGCAGATATGCAGTAAATTGGAGCCCTTGATAGGGCCAGCAGTGCCATTTGAGCAGAGGAAGCCAGGGTCTGTCTTGAGCTCAGCTATTTCCCTGCCTGTGTACCACCTAAATGGCATGCTCTTGCCTCTAGATTTTATTCTGTATTTACACAGGTTTTTTAGCCTCCAAAGTTCTTTGAAAATGCTTTCCACTTTAGATCTCTAAATGTCTTATTCATTATTGCGAATGAGAAACTTAAGAGTATTTAGATAGTGTCAAGCTTACAGTCCAAGCACTCTTCATAGGATCCTGATCTAATTTGGTTTGACTTTGGTGGGTACTAAAATCACTTTCAGTGTACACCTATTCCAAGCTGAACAGTATATTTCATTGACAAGCACTTGCCAGAAAAACCGCCAAGCACTGAGGTGTGTTCACCCCTTTGGCCTGTAGACGATGTTGGCTACGAATTGGCTATAGTCTGACAGATGCATTTCAAATATTGAAACCTGGTCTTCACTGATGAAAACTTAGTGCATTAAAGAATGATGGCAGTTTGTTCCTGTGACTAGTGCTGACTCTCACACCTGCTTCAGCAGTTTTGTATTCAGTCATGATGCGCTGGAAACCAAATTTTCAACCACATTTCCTTCTAAAATGTGCTCTTCCACTCATGTGAACAGATGTTTTCGCAGCTACACTTGTGCAGGTTAACAGCCACAATAGTAAAGTGCGTGTGGGTTTTAGAGTTTATCCCCTTGAGCTTTCATAAATGCTCTTTTCAGGCTCTAATAGTATTGCTGATGTGTGTGTGAAGTATGCTTACAGGCATTCATGGCTGCACAGGATTGATGAACATGGCAAGTGAGGGTTGAATGGCAGGTGCTGAAAAAACTACCCTTTTTTTCTTTTGTTTTTTAGTTTTCTAGAGCTCTTTGACTGCGGAACTATTCAATTTTATTACAAATGCAGCTATTTTCCATCGCATTATAAGCATAACTATCATGATTGCAGTTTTAATCTGTCATATATTTGATCTCACCATCCAACAAAACCAAAAAGTTTTATTAGAGGCATTTTCTGATAATGTACTTCTAATCCTAAATGCCTGGAAACAGGAGTTATTTGCCAATTTCTAGGTGGTAAACAGCATGAATGCTTCATATGTTTCTGTAGCCACTTTGAAAAGACATTGCCAAGGTACATAATTCATCAAAGTTTGTATTGGAAAGGGAAAAATCGATCAGTTCAGATACTGTTTCAGCCTGAAGCTTGTTGTTGTGCTTGGATGTTTGCTTGCTTTCTGATAATGTTGGGAGCCAGGAAGCTCTTCTGATTTGGAAAAACTTGGATGATTGAGCCCTTCTCTAATGGTTACATGACCCCTGGAGAGCCCAAGATCTTTGTTATTTTACTTTCACTGAATGAAGAAAATCAGATATAGAAATGTCAGTAGGAATGAACAAGAGCTACTGATCAGAGTAAAATATGGTAACATGGCCCAGTTATGTGATGGATTGGGTTAATTTTGTTGTCTCTGGAAATTCAGGGAGGCATGAAGCGGAGGTTTCCTAGATGGCAGATCATGACAGAAAAGGCAGAATTCTTCAGAAAAGCCTGACCCCTATTTCTTAAGGCCTTATTGAAAACACATCAACACATTTTTATAAAAAACACCTTTTTTTAGGGAGCTGTGCTAAGGATCCCAAACATATTGTGCACTCACATTCCAGGTTCTCTAGCCTTCTGCAATAATTGGCAGCAAGCCTGCTTCAAGGATAAATTTATAAAGCAGAGAAAGCCTCCCATATGCTTTACCTTTTAAGGAAAGTCTTTTCATTACTGGAAAGCAGGAGCACAGTGATGGTAAAATACATTTATCAATCATGCTATCAGCAAAGCTGCAGAAGCACAGAACTAGAGAAACTGGACAGGGGAAGCTCTATTTTTTCACCTTCATCTCCTCATTTCCACCAATGCAAAACTTCTGGTGCTTTATATCGCTTAGTTTTAAAAACTCAGATCAAAGAGGTATGCCACCATTTCTCTCATTTTTAGTAGTTCCCATAACCTTGCATCATAGAATTATGGAATAATTAGGGCTGAAAGATATTTGTTTCTTTTTCTTGTTTTGATGCTGTAATGTCTAGTGATGACCTTCTGTGTTAACCTGAATAATTCATACTGTAATGTACCTGTCATCCTTAGTGTATTTTTTAACCAAACCGTTTTACCTTGTGTTGTTTACTCACTTTTAATCTTTTCCAAACTTTCCTTCAGCACCTTATCATTTTTGTTTCTCTTTCAGGAGCTTACTCCCATTTGTTTTTCCTTTGTATTCCAGATAAGGAAGACATATTGTGACACCCAGGTTGTTTAGTACCTTTCAACTGCTAAACAAGTGCTGAGCTGCATTTGCAGAAGCATCACTTTTGGCTGTACTATGGCAATGCAAACCTATGATGGACTTAACTGGGGTAGAAGTGGAGAAATCACTAACATTGTTATCCTATCTTCTCTCATTTCTCCCTGGGTTTAGCAGTCTGTGTTTCTCATGAAGCTAATCTTTCTTCTGTGTTTTTATACTCCCTGCCTCTATTTGTTGCTGTTGTGTTCACACTCTATTTGTTACTGCTGTATTCACAAGCCCCTTTCCTTTTTAGTGTCATTGGTTAATTTAACTGATGTTCTTCCTTCTTCCCTATCATTTTTCAGGGTTTTAAATGAGATGTTAAGGTTTTTTTTTTGTTTGTTTGTTTTTTTGGTTTTTTGTTATTTTCTTTTTTGTGATGCTCCTTTCAATGCCCTGTAACACTAACATTCTTCCCAAAATCAAGCGCTCAGTCCATGTGAACTCTTGAAATCTTCAGATCATGTAGGAAGTGTCTGAATGAAAGAAGCAGACAATCATAAGCAAGGAACAGAATTTGATAAACAGCATTCAATAATCTCAAATAAATGCAACTGTCAGCTCTATGTTGATGAATCACAGATGTACCTCCCTATTCCCAGCTTCTTGATTTCCCCTTCCTGACTCTCAACATTCCAATTATAGGGATAGTGAGAGGTTTGTTACTTCATCCTTTCAGCTTCCTTCTGTTTCTAACAAAACTATAAATACATTCCCAATCTTCTAGCATTTAATTGTTTTTGGGCTTTTCTTCCCACTAAATAGTTACAGTATTCTTTCTATTCAATGAAATGGTTTTAGCTTTCCTTCCAGCTTAGTGAATTGGAAGTTAGCAGTGAACAAGAATAGTCCATTGCTTTGGTCTGTTGTTTATGAAATCTGTGAGAAGAAAAGGAAACATTGTGAAAGCTTTCTTCAGGCTCAGGAAGGGTCTTCATTTTGCTTTTCTAATTTTATTTAGGGTACATGGCTTAGTAAATTAGATTCAGTTTAGCAGAAGTGTTATCCAAACGCTATAGCTTTTTGTTTTCCCAAAAAAATGTTATTTTTCAAAACCCATTTTTCTAGCATGAGTTTTATATTTTTTCCTCACATTTACTTACATTTATCGTTAGCAGTGTGTAAGGTCTAAGAGGATTTTAGACATTAAGTCACCATACATAGACGTCTACATTCTGATTCTTTTGTTGCTATTATAGTGTAAGTTAGAGATTTTTAGATGGCCATTAGTGTGATACTGTACCATATAATTGATTAGATTGTGGTTTTCTAAGTAATATACAGTGGTTTCTAAAGGGGTTTGCAACAGTTCCACAGCATCATAAGAATTTGTGTGTTTTACAGTGAAGTCCATTATATGGAGTCACACATGCAGGATAAAAAGGCAGCACAAGCAGGCTTTATCAGTGTAGGGCCCCCAAGGGTTGTACACAATACAAGATAATCCAATTAGAGCCACAGGCAGTTTTTTCAGTCTCTTAATCGGCATTGCAGCACTGCAGATGGATATTATTGCCCAGTACTTAAACTTTATTACTCCATTTTTCTGTCTGTAGCCCTTTGCCTTGCCAACCCACCTTGAAGAGACAGCAGGCAGAACCATATAAAACTTTTTATGACCTTGGCATTTGCACTGTGTTGTCACATGAGAGATAAGTACAATTGTGACAGCAAAGAGGAAGCTGGCAACCCTTTAAGATGGTTTTACAAGTGCAGTTTTCCCTGCATCCCAAACACAAGAACTAGCTGATCCGCCTGAGCAATGCTTCACCCACCCTTAATGTCTGTAAATAGAATCTGCAGGACCAACTTCTTTCTGAGGCTAATGCTTTTAGAAGAGGAGGCAGGATGATCTAGGGCAAAGGAGCAGGTGTTGGCTGCATTTGAGCTCTGGTTTGCAGGAGGTACAGGTTCATAGTGTGACCTTGCATTGAGTCACTTGACTTCCAGTGTTTCAGTTGTGCTATAAAATTGGCTAAAAGCAGGACTTAAACCAGACACTGCATCCTGGGTAAATAATAGAGTCAGAGAAAACATATAGGAGGCAGGATGATCTAGGGCAAAGGAGCAGGTGTTGGCT